>PVIU01002428.1:0-93122 GCA_004026605.1 Ondatra zibethicus
TCTGGTTTGATCATATGCTCATTCAGTCCCAGTCCAGGTGGATTGGTGTGCTCCCATTAGTTCAGGCACACTGTCTCAGTAGGTGGACCAGCCCCTCACGGTCCTAACTTCCTAACTCATCTTCTCCCACCTTCTGCTCTTCACCTGCACCTTGGGGGCTCAATCCATTGCTCTGATGTGAATGTGGGTCTCTGTCTCACTCATTAGTGGACCCTAGCTATAAAATAAAGGTCACTAAGCACTTAGCTCGCAAGCCCAGAGAAGCTGAATACCTAGGTGAACCCAAAGAAAGCATACACAGAACCTCCTGGAAGTTGGAAGCAAACAGGATCATCAAGCAAAAGTTGGAAGCCAGGGGCGGGGATAGAGGTGGGAGAAATTTCATCCTGTGGTGAGTCTTTTACTTCAGTATTTCACCATATCCCTAAAGAAGGTTCTTATATTTGCTCAGTAGTGCAACTGAGGACTTAGTAGTAAAACTTGCCTTCTTCTTCATTAGTTCTGTCCCACATCCAATTCATCCTCAGTTTTAAGCATTTTCCATCCATAAATGTTCCTGAATCCACCCTTTTCTCCTCACATCCGCTGCCAGCCTCTAATCCAAGCTACCAACACGTTTTGTTAATGCCCACCTTTCAAGGAGATCTATAAGCTTCCTGTCAGACAGCTGTCAATTGACCTTTAAAAGCAAATAAGTACATGTCAGTGCTGTCCTTAGAACCCTCCTATGGTCTCTCTTAAGATGAAGAAGGAATGTAGAGAGTTTGTTTAAAGCTAATTTGAATCCTCCAGTCTTTCTGTCTAAGGCATGAGCTTCTTCCACTACTTAAGCTTCACCCTCATGTCTACTCAGAATTCCCTAGATGCACTTTGTTTTCATATGGCTCTGTCACTTCAAGACCGTTATCTAAGGAAACTCCTGCTCAGATCTTTGACCTTTTCTTGAACTGAAGATATCAAATGCTATTTTAATTTCTATTTAAAAATTTTATTTATATTTTATAGATGAATGGTCTGCCTATGCACCATGTGCTTGCAAAGCCTACGGAGGCCAAAAAAAAAAAAGGGCATTGAACCCTCTGGATCTGGAATTAAAGATGGTCATTAGCTGTCGTGTGGATGCTGGATTCTACTAGAGAAGCCTAAACTAGATTTGACACATATGCACGAAGGAATTGAACAAGCCTATCAGACTTTTACCATGGCTGATTTTCTGGCTCAGCATTGTTCTCACAAGCATAGCTGCAAATCCAATCTGAAGCTGCTGTGATAATAGTTCTCAGGTGAACTAATTGGCCTTTTGATATAGTGCCATGATTAGCAAAGTTCCAGAAACATCCATCTCATTGATTATACAAGCCGCATGAAGAATGTAGTGGTTTGAATGAGAAATGTCCCTCGTCGACTCAGATTCTTGAATACTTGATCCCAATAAAGTTCTACCCATTAGAGTCATGCTCTTTATAGCAGCTCACTGCTTGGTACCTACTTCCGTGTCAATGATTTTTCTGTGGCTGTCATAACAGGCCGCGATGAGAGGCAGCTTAGGATATAAGGAGCTTATGTTGGCTTGCAGTTCCAGAGGGAGAGTGCATGATGAAGGAGGAGCCAAAGGAGCAGGAAGCAGGAACAAGAAGCTGAGAGACCATATCTTCAATTACAACCCAGAGTGAACTAGAAGTAGGGCTAGGCACCAAACTCTCAGAGCACATACCCCACGAACTACTTCCCTGAGTAAGACTCTACTTCCTAAGGGCCCCACAACTTTCCCAAACAGTGTCAACAATTAGGGACCAAGTGCTGAAATATGTGATTTCATGAGGTACTTTTCTCACCCAAATTACCACAAGGGACTAATATCAATTTAGGAACAGATTTGTAATAATTCTACTATGTCTATGAGGATATATTAGATTCCTTTGAAGACTAAAGACCTCTGTGTATTATAGAAGTTAGTTAGATTTGAGAATTAACCAGGCTAGCTAAAAGATAAAACAATTATATTTTTGTTTATTATAAGGGGGAAACTCACGAAACAGGAACGAGAAGTTTGAGCTCAGCTGTGCTGCGAAGGAACCACACAGAGAGAGGGTACTTGCTGCGTTTTTCTCCCCAAAAGCCACACCCTAACTTGGTCCCACCTCTTAAAGATAATTGGTTGGCAAAGATTCCCCATAAGTGTATTATTGATTTATATGTGTGTGCATGCTCAGGTATGTGTAGATGCTTGTGCATGTAGGAGTGTGTGTGTGTGTGTGTGTACATGCACTTCGAAGCCAGAAAACAATCTCAGGTGTCATTCTTCAGGCACAGTCCACCTTTCATAATTATTGTTAATTTTGTTTGTTTAAGACAGGGCCTATTGCTCACTGGCTTGGAACTTAGCCCAGTAGGTTAGGCTAGCTACATATCTAGCCTTGCATTTCAAAGACACACAAACACACACAGCCAAAATCGTCTTGTGAACTTTTCAATGTTTAAAATAAATATTTTTATTCTGAAAAAATTGAGTTCAGAATAATTATCTAATAGTTACTTGGAGGTCCTAGACTAAGTGGCAATGGGTGGTAAATAGGAAGCACAAAGAAAATAAGAAGAACCTGTTCCATTGAGGAATGTGGACACACAGAGAGTGTGGAGAATTTGAGTAGGAGATCAGGAACTCTGGAGAACTGGGTCTCATAGAAAAACTCAAACAGCCTTGACCCAACAAAGCCTTTAGTCATCAAAAACAAAAGTTTTGATGGCTATATGATCCTATTCTGGCTCATCTTCATAGACCTATGGATAAAATTGTAAATTTTCTTTTACTAAACACTGTGATAGCATGGGCTAATGTAACCAGGGTAACAAACATTTATTTAAAAGACACTGAAAGAGAGACCAGAGTGTGATTTAGTGGTATTTGCTTAGCATGCACAGGTTTCTAGGTTTTGCTTTATAGCACCACAATTTAAATGATTGTAAAATAATAGTTCTATTATCATAAATTTTATTTAAAAGTCATAAGGAGAAAAGACTACTCTCAAATAAACATGATAGACAACTTTGTCATAACTGAGGCTTAAGTGTCGATATGTAGATATAGCAGGTACTCAGATAAGCTACACACCCCTTGCAGCTGTGGGATCAGTGGCCACTGACCCCTGGAAACAGGGAAGGCTATTGTGAAGCTGCTGTCTTCAGGAGCTTGTATAGAGCATACAGGCCGACAGGTGAATGTAGCACTTTAGATGCCAAGTGCCACCATCTGCCTGGCAACTTGAGAGATACTTCCTGGGAAATCTCAGAATCATCTGTGGTCCAGCATATGGAGTTAGGGAGGTATGCATGTAGGATAGGATGATATAGCAATATGAGAAGGGGTTTTCAATTTTTTTCTCATCTTGAACAATTCCCATTATGATAGAATATAATGTTTAAAATTTTGCTTAAATTCTGTTTTCCCCCTGTGGATATGTATAGTCATCCAGGTGTACATATGCATGTTCATAGATTTCATGTACTTAGTGATCACCATTAATTTTCCTTCTAAGAGTAGAGACAAACAAATTTTCCCATGTAGTTGGACTATATCATTCATGCCATTCTCATGTTTTTGTCTGGTTTCAGTAATCTGTACTTATTTTTGTTAAGCCTCTATCTCTCTTTGATTTCACTGAGAAAAATCATTCTTTGATCCTATGTATAGCAACATGTCTGTTATAATGGCCATACCCGTCATAGAAATTGTTAGTTACTAATCATTGGTCACCCTTCTTTCTGGTTCTACCCAACTGAGAAATGGAATCAAGGAACTGAATCTAGAACACATTTCAGCACTAATTTTATCCAGCTTGCCTCTGAGGTCAGACTGTAAATTTTCTGGCTTCTCTGAACAGAGGCTTCCTGCCTGCCAGGAAAGCACTTTATGGTCATAGACAGACATGTCAATCAAACAAGCTGAGAAAAGCACACGTGGCACGGCTTTCTTTGGTTTGTTATCCGAGAGGATGGTGGGACTGCATATCAGGTCCTCAGTACTTAGGGGCAAGTGGATTCCAGGAGTGCACGAGGAAATGCAGAATCTTTTGGCAAGACAGCATTTCAACACGTTGACCCTGCCTCTCCTAAGTACAGTATCAAGACACCAAACTCCCCAAGAGCTCACCAGCAGGTGCCCATGTACCTCTGCTTCTATGTATGTGTGTTTAGGATGCCTTCACTGCAAGAACATTCTTCCTCAGAACCACACCTAACTTGACACTCACAGGTTTTTTATGGGCAGCTGTGGCTGAGGCTGAGCCGGTTCAGAGGAAGGGCTGAAAGAGCATCAGGCAGAGTCTCACTACCTCCTCCTCTTTCCACTCTGTCACTGCTCCCGTAGATCATCCAGAAAGTTCTGAAACAACTTAAAACTAACCATCACACAACATAACCCTAAGTTCATATAGCCAAAATTCATTCCTTGTTCAGTTTCCAGCTTCAAACTCTGTCCATCCATTTTACCAAATACTCATTCGAGTCTACCAAAATCCAATGCAAAGTCGGAGTATGCCAATCACACAGCGGAACTTCCTAATATGTCTCAATATGATGAACTTGGATCCTCCCGTTGTTACATTCTCAGAGATGGACCAAAAATGAAACCCGACTCCTGCTCACTGAATTATAATTAAATTAAAATAAAAAACATTTCTTTTTTAAGTTTTGGCAACGATTTCACTCATGTGGAATCTGGATTCTTTCAGGAGCAGCTTGGCCACTGCCTAACAAGTGGCACATCAACTTCAGATTTTAATTACTCCAATTTTAATTCAGTCAGTTTCCAGGCTCCTTCCCTTGTGAAATGTCATCAAAGAATCCAAAGAGATGAGCTTAGCTGCAGCCCTCACAGTTCTTTAGAGAACAGACAAATTATTTCAGTTCCCCCCACAGCAAGCATCTCTGTCTATGTTTGCCAGCACAGAACCATAGCAGAATGAGAGACCATGTGGATTTCATCATTACTAGGGTACCCGATGACTTCTGTCAGGATACCCCGAGTCTCTAACCTGGAACATCAACTTACTATGAGATAGTATCTGTTCAGAGGTCACTTTTGACATTGCTTCAATGCATTTTCCTATTTTGCAAAGACTAGAAATTTGTTTTGAAGGCTTCCCCAGCCTCCAAGTCTTCCTTAAAACCCTCTCCTTTCACTTTGCGTTTATTTCACAGTGTTTCATCTCGACATCTCTTTTGAGCCTGATGAATCCCGCCTGTGGATGGGAAGGAGACAGCAGGCTGCCTGGGCATACATTCCTGCCTCGCCTTCATAGCCAGGAAATGTAATTTTCAAAGCATTTACACTCCAGAGTGAATGCTTTGCATTCCTCACCATGCCAATCTCCTGTTCTTTCTCTGGATTTCTGTAAATTCAGATTACTTAAAGGCACTTCAGGCCATGTGCCACTTGCTTGCTGTAGGAAACCCCAAATTCAGATTGAGACTCCCCAAGACCAAGTTCTCAGCACAAAGATGTATTTGCCCTAGAATGACAGAGGGCAGAGATAAGGGACAAAGACAGGAGATAGAGGAAGCGCTAGACAGGGAAGGGAACAGGGGAGAGGGGAGAAAAGGGCAAGGGAGAAAGATAGGAACATAGGAAAATGACAGTTAAAAAAGGTAAAAAGGGAAACCCCTTGATAGGATGAGATGTTTAATTTTAACTGGAATGTTAATTAGGTGAGCCATAGGGGTTTTTGATTGCTGGACTTCAATGCTTTTCAACACTGACCTTGGTGGTCAGCCTCAGGCAGAGGAAATGGGGGAAGGACAAGGCCTGCCAGAGTCATGTTTGACAGGTCCCAGCTAGAGTCCCTTCACCTGCTACCCCGTTGTAGGAGATTTCTGACCCACTCGGTCCTGTAATAATCACACAGAAAGCATATTATTTGCAATACTATTTGGCCAATAGCTTAAGTGTATTTCTCACTAACTCACATCCTAAACTAACCCATCTCCATTAATCTGTGTGTTGCCATGAAGCAGTGGCTTACCAGGTAAAGTTCCGGCGTCTGTATCCACTGGGGCTACCTGGCTTCCCCTGACTCTGCTTTCTTTCTCCCAGCAGTTTAGTTTCCCCCACCTATCTAAGTTCTGCCTTGCACAGGCCTAAGACAGTTTCTTTATTAACCAACGGTATTCACAGCACACAGAGGGGGAATCCCACATCACTACCCTTAACCTCTCCCTCCATAATTACCAAGGCCTATAAATCTCATGTCTTAGGAGGAATTTTCTTTTCCTCCACATCTGCCACAGCTGGCTATTCCCTGAGCTTAATTATCTCACCACTGTTGGTTTTTTCCAAGGTTTGTGCCTTGGGTGGATTGAAGGGAGATAAAAGTCTTTCTCCTATAGGAATTTTGTCCAATGCTGCCTTCCCTTGAGGTAGCAGAACTTCAATATGGTTTCCTTCCGTGGCATTTTAAGCAGTGTTCCTGCTCTGTTTCCTGTATTTCTGCATTTATTCCCGGTGTGTTCCTTTCAGCTACTCTTTTTATTTTTTTTCTGTTGCCAAGGCCCACCTGAACTTTCAAGTTTTTCAAATTTTAAAAATTATACTCTCCACTTTCTTCAAGGATCTTATTGGACACCATCTCCTTTGCCATGAGATATAAAAGTAGGTGTGGTTAGTTTTCACTAATAGCGAGCACACGAGGAATCATGAGGCTAAGGTGCTCTCATGAGCTAACGGACTTTAAGTGAAATGTAATAGTAAGAGAGAGAGGGGAGTGATGAGTTACATCCTGTCCACTTTAGTGAAATATCCTTGTCTGTGATAGCTACATGCCATGTTCTCATTCAGCAAACACTCCCCTGAAACTGGAAAGAACAGAGAGTACACCGTACAGGAGGTTTCATAAAACATTTATTCCACAGGAGAAGGACCGTAAATCCCTATGGTGAGCATCCTGAATTCTGAGTTTTCAAAGGTGCTAAATGATGTAATATGCTAGCTCTCATCACTAAAATCAACAATTTCTGCTTGAAAAACTTGGCAAAATTCACTTTACCTTTAAAGGCATGATAGGGCAAAGGGGATAATTGTATTTTACAATAGTAGCCAAGCTTGTGACATTAAACCTGCGATGTGAATGTTCATAGTGGAAGGAGCATCTGTTGATCAACTTATTTAATGTACACAATCAGCGTGAAGAGTGTGATAGACTGATCCTAGCTCGAGAATATTTTTTTTTGTCCTGCTCTATGATACTGGTGCTTTATCCTACGTGTCATTTATAAATACTAAGGCTTTTTTTTATTCTACTTAAAATTTTCTGAAAGAAGGGCAGAAAGATTGTAATAGAGCATCCGGGGGGGGAGTTGCTACAGAATTTTGCTTTATAGTGATGTCAGAAGCTATACCTGTAAGTCTCACCAATATGGCTGCCTAAACATAGGCTGAACAAGATGACACCAATGAACAGGCCAGTGTGGATGGGGAAAGACCATAAAACCTAGACCCTACTCAAAGATCTGCAGGCAACTGAGGAATCCTGAGAGTGGGGGAAATTTTCTTCCCCAGAGAAGAACACGCCAATTAGATATCAAGTACCAAATGGTCACCCCTGAACACATACATGCCAGTCACATTATACAGACTAAGCTGGAGAGGAAAGAGAGGAGAGAGAGAGAGGGTAGAGGGTATAGAGAAAGGAAAGAGGAGAGAGAAACATAATAATCTCAAATTAAATATAAAGCAAAATTAAATATAAAACAAAAAGATTCAGATAATACTTAAACAAGAAAGAGAAAGTGAGAAAGTTTACCAATGATTCCATTTCTTAAAAAAAATCACTGCTAATAGTTTTGAGAAAACCTCTTCAATTCATATGAAAAATAATATATTTTATAAAACATAAAATAGATGTCTGTTCTAGAAGGGCTTCCACTTAGTGAAAATCTGTTTTTCTTTTAATTCTATGAAATTGGTGACTATATTTGTTATGTTATAGATGCACCTGCATTTTAAATTCTTTGAAAGGGTCCAGTTCATGGTTGTATGCTAGACTTTTTAAATCCAGTTTCCTTTTAAAAATCCATATTATGATGTCATGTACATACACATTTTTCGTATTAGAGCTGAAAAGATCAACAAGTCTATAATCACATCCTTAACATTTTGTAGATGTATTAAAAACAACTTTGAAACATTTTCAAACACCTACAGACTAAAATGTATCAGTGGAAGTGACACCAATTGACCAATTTTGTTTGTTAACACAAAGTAACACTAGGGCACAAATTGCTCCTCATTAATGATTTATTGGCCTTGAGATTGGTCTAACTTCCAAAAGGCGGGCCTGGAGAGATGGCTCAGAGGTAAGAGGACTTCCTGCTCTCTCAGAGGGAGCAGGTTGGATTCCCAGTACACACATGGCAGCTCTTAGCTGTCTGTAACTCCAGCTCCAGGGGCGCATCACCCTCTTCTGCCATTTGTGGGTACTGTGTGCACATGGTAGACACACATGCAGGCAAAAGCCAGACACATTCCAAAAAGAAGAAATGAAAGACTTATGAAAATATGTTAGAACTAGTTTGGCTGTGACCCAGTTCCCAGTGTCACTGTGAATTTTTTTTCTGTTATCTAGACTGCCCTGAACTTTCTGGTAATATTACTCAGAAAATTATGTATTTTTAAACATAAAGAGTTGTAAATTAGATAACATTCAAAGGACTTTTGAAACACTGTCATATTTTTTCACAAGAACATTGTAGTTTGTTTTTTTTCTTTTTGTTATTGCTGCTTGATTGTTTCTTAAACTTTTTTGTTTCATTCAAAACTTTGTCTCTATATTATTCAGTTTCTAACTAAAACACAAACAGTCAAAGAAAGAAATTATCTCATGGATGACATTACAAGCAAGAACACTTTATAGTTTTAAGGAAATAATCGATTCTAGGCTTACTTGTGAGACAAGAAAGTTGGATTTTCAGAGCCCTATATCAGCTCTTGTTCAATCTTGCTCATATTTTATCATTAAGTCTTTTAAATCCATGCATTAGGGCCAAAAATAAAAAAAGTGTAAATGAAACACAGGAATTTGCCACACAAGTGGTTATTTATAGCTATAAATAGGTAGACAGTAAGTCTTTGTTATTTTTACTTGAAATTGATTATCAATTCAGTATCATGTACCATGGCTAGTCTATAAACCTGAATTACAGGGTTCATATATAGTTTTATTTTGACCTCTTGTTTTCATAATTTAACATACATATTTCATTCTTAATTTACCCACATATTCATTCACTCAGTAACTATTTATTGATATCTGATTATATCCTAGATTTTATGGTATGATCTGGACATTCATTACTGAACAACAAGAAAAAAAGAGTTGCTGCCTTCATAACGAATGTACAAACGCTTGTGGCCCATTGAGTAGTCTCAGGTATCCACTGATATTTAGTTTAAAATTCAGAACACTACAAATGTTATACAGTTTTCTTGACACCATGTAAGATCACATAGTTTAATTTACACTTCGAAGGGAGACAGAATCTCTCTTAGCCCAGGCTATATTGATAAGCTAACCTTGATTTACTGGTCTTCCTGCTTCAGTCTCCCAAATGCTAGGATTACAGAGGTTCACTATTACACCTTGCTGGTAGTTTGATTTTTATCTTTGATCATTCTGACACTGGCAAACTCTACCATGGCAACTGAAGCCAAAACCACGACTTTTCAATGGTGAGCTAAATCACTGTTTATGTGTGCAAATGAGTCCAAGTTCAACACAAGGAAGACACAGCTTGCTGTATATTTTTGAAGTGAGATTTTTTTTTCTGAATTTCTTCCTAGTACCTTATAAAACACTAACATACAGACCAACATATCATGATTTATGCTATAAGACTCTATCAAACTTCCTTGCCCCAATAAGTGTTCTAAAAAATTGTAAAAATGAACGTTAGCCAATTCTCATCTAGCCAACAAAACACTGGAATCAGCTCTTTAGGAGAAAATGCAGTAAATTTTGTATTTTAAAAAGGGTTAATATTTTTTGTATTATCTCAGTGTCCTTTTACAAATACTGTTAGAAGAAAGAACAAAGTAAGTGTTGATCAAATGATTTTTAGTTTTTTTTAGATGACAGTCTCAGATAAATTTTCCATCCTTCAAATCCTCTGCCCTTCTCTATGTCCAAGGGAGTCTCATGATGTAAGATAGAGCCATCTTTATTATTATTGTTGTTATTATTATTCTCCAGCAGAAGAGGGCAGAGTTGGTGCCATTGTGTGGCTCTGAGTCTGCCAGCACACAATGTGCCAGCTGGCAATTCATTACATCGTTAGTCCTCTCAGAATCTAGAGATCTTCTCTTCCTGACTCAACTTGCTGTCCACCTACTTGTTCTGAGAAGTTTAGGTGTGGCTTCAGGGTATTTTGATTGACTGTAAGGCACCCAGTTCCTGTCGTACCCCTGTGTGACATTTATGAGAGTTGGATTCTTAAGCCATCTGCATCTTCATTTCTCTCACACCCTGAATGCATAAACTATTTTCCAAGACATTGCTGTGCCATCTAAGAGTTATAAACAACCTGAAAGTTTCCTCTAAGAAAACTTCTACTTAAGACCTAGTATATTACATATCAATAAATGTCTTTTACATTAACTCTTGAATGAGTTCCTTCTGGCTAGTTCTGAGGGACATTAGGAAGAACAGTTTGTGGGTTGTGAAATTCTTCAATGTGGCATATTTTATATAGCAACCGATTGCCTACCTATCTTAGTATTAGTGTAACTGCAGTAATTACATATCTATAATCTGTCTATCTCAGTATTAGTGTTGCTGCAGTAGACACATATGTATATGCTTTAGTATGAAACAAACTGTTTCCCAGGTTGTACTAGAGAGTGCCTGACATTTTTTGGTAGTTTTCAATTTAAGTGGCTTAGTCAGGCACTTGGGATCAGGCTAGTGAAGTTATAGCCCATAAAGCATAACTGCCACCAACAAGTAACAGCTTGGTGGATGCTGAATTAGCCATTGATGTGAACAAGTGTAACAGCTATCCATTCTCTGGAGAAAGGGTATTGGGATGGGTATTACAATATAAAAGTTATTGCCAGCAATTTATTTTCCTGAGTCATTTGCGATTTTAGAGACATCCAGTTTGTACTAATGCATAATGAACCCCAGAGGATCTTAACAGTGTTGGCCCAGTTTTAAAAGTGTTTAACTGGCCTGTTAATATCCTGTGAGCTCCTAGCATTGCCATTAGGTCTATCAGTCTAATTAGGTTGCATGCTCACTGGGCACAGCCTGTGAGGGCTTTAGTTAGGTTTCCTGGAAGATGCTGTGCATTGTGTCTTAATAAATGTCTTTTGCACAAACTCTCATAAAACAACACTCAAAACACTTAAAATATTATAAAAAAAACCCATGATTTATGAAACTAATACTTCCATTCAATTTACAAATTGACACTTAATTTTATGGAACAGCTTTGAAAGTATTACTTTTTGTCCAGTGATACTTGTGTGTGGTACATAGAAGTATGGCTGTTAGATTCTTTAGGATTTTATATTTTCTGTATCTACATAAATAAATAAATATATCTTTAAAGCATAGTATATAATTTTTTCTGAATCTTTGAAGAGTGCTTTATTGATTGGTTATTTATTTAAATCCATAACTCAAGATGTATTGTGGACATCCTAGTTCTTTATTAAGCAGAATTGATTAGTACTAGTTTATTAAAGTCTACATTTTGGTTCCTGGACAGCAAATTTTGAAAAGTCATCAGAAGGACCTGGAGAGATATCTGAGTGAATAAGAGTACTTGCTCTGTAAATATGAGGACCTGAGTCAAATCCCCAGAACCCATGTAAACAAGCCAATCCCAACTGTGGGAAGTAGAATTAAGTTGATTCCAAGAGGTCACTGGTGAGTCAGCCAAGCTAAAACGTCCAACATCCAGTTCAGTGAGAGAGCCTTCTCTCAAACAATAAGGCAGACAGATAGAGAAGAGAATACCCTACCTCCCACTCTGGCCTCTGCATTCACACACTCAAGAATGCACACCTGCACACTCCTTTACATGAGTCATACACATCATCAAACACACACACACACACATGAATACATACACATCTAAACACACACACACATGAATACATAAACATCTAAACACACACACACACACAAATCATAAGAGCTAATCTTTTTCCAATGACCATAATATTTATGCTCTTGAGAATAATATATTTCTCAGGAGAAATATTTTTTTGTCATATGCCTATTACATGGTGACTCAGGCTATCAGATTCACGAGAATACATGCAAGGTTCTACCACACAGAGTCTATAATCCTTAAGGAGGCAGCAAAGTATGGATGACTGCACATCTGATTTAAATTTCCTGGAAATAGTATTTTGCCATGTGCTTATGAGACAATACCTTGGGTGGAAAAAAAAGACAGAAAAACAGAGATGTGATCTAGGAAATTATAGAAGAGTCCTAAGACCTTCAGTCAGGATGAAACTCATTCAAGACTGCAAGATCTCCACGGGAAAACATTACCCTGAAAGTAATGTTATTTATATCTTGATAAGGTCATAGAAACTAATTTCTTTGAAAATGTACAGTAGGTTCCACAAAATTCATAAGATCCATTGCTGGAACATGGTCCATGAATGAAGCTACATGAGGAGAATTCTGAGAACTTGTAAGAAAAGTCCAAGAAAACAAGACAAAAGTCCTGTGACCTCATTCCTCTATACCATGGGTTGTTCTTGGAATGTGCTTTTGTGCTACTCCCAGGAATAGTAAACAAGAGTGGGTTCACTTCAAGATTACTCAGATGATGTTTCTAAGAACAGGTTGTCTTTGACTGTATACCACCAAAGTCTTGTGACCATTGCTCATCTGACCTTGCTTAATCCTCAGAATATAAATTGTCGGATGCTCTGAATAAAGTTGGCTATTGCGTGAGACTTTAATCAGCATCACTTTTAGGCTTCCTTCTCCCAGGTCTGTCTTGCCAGCTGGAGCAGTAACAGTCCATATGACATACATAGAGAGAAAATAGTCTCATTGTCTAGCATCAGAAAATGATAGAGCTAAGAAGAATCTAAATGCAGAGCTCATCAGTGCAAGCTTCCACCAAAAATTTGAGCTCTAACCTCACCCACTGCAAATCATACAGACTAAACTTTTTTGTGAACCGTAATGCTCTATTTTACTTAGTGTATGTGTGTGCTTGTGATACAGACAGGTCCAGATCTTAGGAAAATGAGTGGGAGGGAAGAACTGCATGTGTGGGTAAAAGATCTGATTCCAGATAAAACAGAATAAAGCTGACTAACTAGAGCAAGTCATATACCTGGGAGAGTCAGAGATCGTCACAAGATAAAGAGCTGACAGACTTTCAGTCCTTATAACAAACCCGCTAACCATTAACAGTGTGGAATGTATATTTGGTCAAAAACCAACAACCAAACAAAAATTAATAATTCAAAACCTCAGTTGACTACTCAGAAAGATTTAAAATGTATCTTTTGGGCCAAACAAGTAATTAAAATGATAATAGCATACTATTTAGAAAATAATGACAGTAAGTTTGTACTAGAACTTGTGAAATACAGCTCCAGTGCTCCAATCATAATTTTTGTTGTTGTTGTTGTTGTTTGTAGTGTCGTTTTACACTTTTATAACCAACAGTAGGGAAGTAAGCTGACTTCAGGTCCATGTTAGGAAATACCTATGAATTGGGAACATCTGTGATGCAGCAAATGTGGAAGCACTCACAGTTTGCAGGCTTCATATCAGAATGAACCTGTAATGAAAAAGAAGAAGCATTCACTGGACAGGGAAGGGAATTTTGAGCAATTATAAGAATAGTGTTTTTCTAGCTAGAAGTTACACAAATACATTCAAGCCTACAAATTCATGAGGATGAGAAGCACATCTATGCATCTCCATACCTTTCAAGTTCTTGTTTTCCTATGAAAGTACCAATCTAATTATAAAAACTATCAATTAAATCATGAATTATTTACTTTACCTTTCCCATAAAATCTATACCCCAAAATAATCAAATATGAGTGGAAACTTCTCTTTGTGGAAATCTTCTTTAATTGGTGTGCATGTCTATGTCTGCACATGCATGTGTATGTATGCTGTGTTAGTGTGTGTAGACACATGCCTTTTACAGTGTGCATATGGAAGTCAGAAGAAACCCTTGGTTGTTGGTACATGCATTCCATCTAGTTTGAGACAAGGTCTCCTTGTTGCTTGTTGCTATGCCATCTGTGCCAGGCTAGATGGTCTAGGAGCTTCCAGGATTCCCCAGGATCTACTTCCTCTCTCACTTTAGTATCACAGGGATTACAGACATTTGTCATTATGCCAGTCTTCACAAGTGTTCTTGGTATTTGAACACAAAGCCTCAGACTTTGATGTCAGCACCTTACCCACTGATCCATCTCCCTAGCTCTCTTTACAATACTTTTGAGCTAATAAATGAAGAAAATGAAAAAATATAGATCACAATTCTACACCTCCTAGTGCAAATTTGTAAGCAATCTAGCAGCAATTATGCATGGATATTAAGATGACAGAAGGACAATCAGCACTCTGTGTCTTTGTGGGAGTGCATAACACAATGTTGAATTAGAATTGGTCAAACTTATATATGATCAGGATCCATTTATAGGGAGATGTGGAACAGGAAAGAACAGAAGAAATGACATCAAGGAAAAACAAGATAAATGCAGAGTGTGGAAACTAATTATACAGTGAAAACCCAGATTCCTACAATACCAAAGGGATGTAGGAAAGGCTAAAAAAGAGGAAGAAGAAGGTGAAGGAGGTAGACTAAATACTTAAAAGGCATAGTGTGTGTAAGTTATATGAGGATGCCAATCTTTTAAGTGAATGAGGCAATACAGTATCTGAGATTGAATTTTTAATAACTCAGTGGTGGGAGATGCAGCCACAGAGCTATAAACTAGAGGCTGACAGCTTCTGGATGATACAGCTGCAACTGTTTCATTTTTTCCCGTATGTATCAAAATTTCTAAAATGAAAAAGTTTAGACATTATGACATAATCACATAGAGTTCTCAGAGAAAATATTTTTTGCCAGATCATTTTATCATTAAACACAGTGTAAGGAAATCATTCAGCTCAAGAGCTTGGACTCAGTGTGTTGTTTTTTTTTAAAGATGAAATTGATAAGGGTATATGTCCAGGATGATATGGGAGGAATTGGAGGTGGAAAATGAGGGATGATATGATCATATTTCACTACATATGTGTTATGAAAATCTCAAACAATAAATTAAAAGTAACAAAGCAAACATAAAATTAAGTTGAAAATTAAATCAGATATTTTAAAATATGATGACCTCTGCATTATAAGTAATCTTTAATATAATAACTGATTTATAATTTATTCAGTGACCAGGGCAAGGGTAAAAAAGTTAACCAATCTTAAAGCCTATATTTGTAGCAGAAAAAGTCCTTCGACTGGAATTCAACTAGAATACCTTCCTCTGTATTCACCTACATTCCCTGTTCCAAATCATATATGGAATACCTTATTGGGTCTGGGACCAAAGAGTGATTGGAGGTTATGAGAACAATTCCCTTCAAGACAGTCCAAAACCGTCTTGGATCCTGACTAGTTTGGGAATTTCCCGCTCACATTTGGGGGACTATTGATTGACATTCTTCTGATTTGAATGCTTACAAAGATCTGGTTGTTAACTCACTGCACCCAGCCTAGAACGTTAACTCATCGCAGAATCACCTTCAATCACTGTCAACATATGAGTTCTTCAAGGAGATTTCCAGTCATCCCACCCTAGCTGCCTGCTACCTTTCCTAGTGGAGACTGTTCTATTCTTGCCCTCCCCTCCCCTGCTTGTCCCCAGATTTCTGTCCTGATTATTCCTTTTATGATGAACACCCGAATACAGTTTTTTCCATGATAAGTTATTTTCTGCTCGATCAAAGTGAAACACCATAATCAAGATTGTTATATAAGTAGCAACAGATGGCAGACTCCCCTGCTCACAGGGGATGCTGATGTTCAGCTAGCTAACTTTTTATGCTTAAAGTCAGTTTGTAATGTATCTGTAAGTAAATAATAAAGGCTGAGCTATAGCTTACAAAACATTTCAATAGGTGTACTAATTAATTTTTATTAAAATTATTTCCCTAAAGTTTGAATGGGTAATTGTTCAATTAGACATTGTTATATGTATATATAGATGATCATCTAATTATTTTATATATTTCTGTGGATATTGGAAAATGTTTTGTGTCACCGAAACTGAATTTCTTTATAGATAATGTTGAGATAGTAGTAATGCCTCATGGATTAAATAGCCACATAAAATTTCAATTTATTCCCGACTTTACTGTGAGGGTTGTTATTATTATGAACTAGACAAAAGTTAGAATCAGCTAGGGAACAGGTGTCTGATCTTGTCTGTGAGGGGTTTTCTTGATTGTGTTAGGTGAGATGGGAAGACCTGTCCATTACAGGTGGGCTCATTCCCTAGGCAGGGGATCCTGGATAGCATAAGTGGAAAAAGTGAGTTGAGCACTAGCATATGTACATTTGTGGTTCTATTCTTTCGACAGTGATTGCCACATGACCCTGCTACTTCAAACTCTTGCTGCCGAGTTTCTAGCCATGATGAGCTCTGCCTTGAACCGTGATCTAAAATAAATCCTTTCTCCCCTAAATTGTGTTTGTCAGAGTATTTTGTTGCAGCAACAGGAAAAGAAACTAAGATATATGATATGAACCCTGTATGATTTAGGTTTCTCTTAACATTTGGGCACATTTAAATATTAAGCATAAATTTCTTATTAGTTGTATATTTCCCTATTACTATGGTGGTGAACCTGAAATATTCATGTAATAATTTTGTGTAATTATTTAGAATATTATTTCTACTCATCATTTAAAAGTCTTTTTGGAATAAAATCATTTATAAAGAAATACACTTTAATGTGTTTTCATCTTAATGATATATTATGCTTTTCATTTATATGGGATAAGTTAGTATTCCTTATGATTTTAATAGCACCAGATAAAGCACAAAAGAGCACCTACTTTCAAAACATAAGAAAAAATGATTCTACTAGAAAGTATTTGTTTGTATGCTAATCAATCTTATTTTCTACAGAATCATGTTGCTACAGTTAGGTATATTATATATTGAAATCTTGCCTAAATCAATACCGTTTTTTGTTTTTTGTTTTTTTGTTCTTTTCAATCTTGGATTAGTCCTTAATTTCAGTGCAGATTTTCAAGTCCAGATTCATGTGCTGAGTTGGACACAAGAGACACAACCTTCCTGGCATGCTAACCATTGACAGCAGCGTGAAACTCTAGATACGGCATGAAAGCAGCAGGGTATTTCATCCTATTGGAAGTTCATGATTATTTTATGTGTTATATAAGACAGAAGTCAAAAGGTACCCAAATATTTAGGTAAAGCTGTGATCAAAAGTTGCTAAAATTTAGCCTTTTCTATGAGGTAATCTTTCCTCCTTTTTTTTCTTTTTTGTCATCACCCATTTATTTCTATCCTGTTAAAATATCTTAATGTAACATATAGACTAACGACACCCTTGTATTTGTGGATATCAGATTCCTTAATCTGTTTCAATTTTATCTTATTTTCGTAATTTAAAGTCTATGCAAATGCAGGATCCACCACAAATTCACCTCCTGTCAAAAACCTACTTTGATTCTTCCATTTAGATTTGCAGTGTTGGCACTGGAACCAATGCCAAAACATTAGCCCTAATTTAATTCGATGTATTGTGCTCTCTTATTCTGTAGCAAGCAGGTGCACAGGGGTAAGGGAAACAGGCCAACCAATGTCATTCTGAATTCATCAATAACTACCCAATGCTGTCTCTCATCCTACTACATTTCTGTGGTTAATTCACTTCCTTCCCCAACCAGGGAAACAATCCATATTTTCTCTGTGCTCATAAAACTCTACCATGTCTATCCCTATTTTCCTTTGATGTCCTTTGTTTCTTTTACATGAAGAAAAGATGCCAGAAGAACACACTTTCTCATGCCCATACTCCCAAATTTTTTAACTCACTGATGGATGCCTGGGGGTCAAGACATTGAAAGGAATGGAATGGGGACTATGAATAAGGGAAGCTCAGTTAAAAACTTCTGAAACCAGGCAGTTGTGGTACATTTCTTTGATCCCAGCACTCAGGAGGCAGAGCCAGTCAGATCTCTGTGAGTTTGAGGCCAGCCTGGTCTACAGAACTAGTTTCAGGACATTTAGGGCTTTTACACAGAGAAACCCTGTCTCAAAAACCCAAAACCAAAACAAAACAAAACAACTTTACACTGAGTACCTTCATTTTATAGATTCCTTAATAAAACCACAGAAATGAAAGATGCCGATCCTGATAAAGCTCACCAATTTCATTCTACTCCTGCTTGTTTTTCCTATTATTTGATATTTGATTTTATATCACTTAATTCAGCCTGGGCTATTTGTTGAAAATCTCATTAAATTAAGCATCAGATCAATTAAATGTAAGTTTCACATAGATCCCTCTGAAGCTTGGGTCTATAGAAAGTGCTGTTGAGTTAACTACTTGGCAAGAGCTATTTTCCCATTTCCTTTATTTTCTTCTACACTCACTAATGAAAACACACATTCATTAACAAAAATACACTTAAAGTTCCACGAGATAATGGATTTGCCTAAGCTTCTGGGTATGAAAGGCTAGGAGAACACACAGCTAAAATAGCTGAGGGAGGCCCCGAAGTTTCTAATTTTAGAAGTATTTTTTTTGGAGGAAAGTATAGTTGAATGAGATACATACAAATTTGCATTTGAATTTTGGTTCATCAATGTAATTTTTCCAGAAACTCAATCTTTAACTTTTCTTCATATTTAATTATTTTTGCACCAGTATTTTTCCGTTACATTCTACACCATGGGTCCATAGCATTTCCATAAGGTCTCTGTTTTTGTAATTCTTACAGATACTATACAGGCTGGAAAAATTACAAGTATATTAATTTGCTTTAGCAGACACTTTTCTGTGTTTTTTCTAGATACTCTTCTTCATTCAGAGAGAAGCCATTGTGTAGGAAGTGTTCCCTCAAAAACCATAGAATCAACAGGAAGGTCTCAAAAATTGGAGGGAGCTGGACTTTACCATCTCAGTCAGTCTCTCTCTCTCTCTCTCTCTCTCTCTCTCTCTCTCTCTCTCTCTCTCTCTCCCCCATACTCATTCATTCATCCTCTCCCTGGTGCTGGGGACTGAATGGCACTCTGAGCTCATCCTTATAGCCTTACCTGTTCTCATCTTGGTGATTGTGGGCCATGGTTACACCATCCACCCATAGGCACAGTACACATTTCTGCCAAACCTGGAAATCAACCTGAATTTTTCTCTCTATTCTTTCTGGAACACCATGGGAAATCCATCTCTGAATCCTAGTACTTTGTTAATAGCTCATCAAGATCTAGGAACTTCTCCCTCTGTCTGTCACACTACCTTGGTCCAAACTTCCACATTCCCACAGCAGGTTTTAGTGCTGGTTTAGAAACCTTTTCAAATACACAGCTAGTGTAAGTTATTATAGGCACAAACTAGATCACATTTATGGAAACTAACACCTTGCTACTGTGTTTAGAAAGAAGTCTAATTCCATACTGTCTGGTTTAGGCTGGCTCATTCCTTGCTTACACCATGGCACTCATGGCACTGCATTATAACCTTGGAGGTGGTCGTACCTCTGCCTAAAATATCCTTTCTCAGGCTCGGGTGGATTATCTCCTTCTTGCTTTCAAATCTGTTTAAATAGCCCTTCCTTAGGGGCCTCTCTCTTATTATTCATAATAAAGTCATTATTCTCTTTGTGTTTTCTGCTAAACAAATGTGTTCATTTTAGTACTTTTTGCATTCCCAATTGTATATTTACTTATTTTATGTGTCTCCCATGACCTCTAAGCTTCAAGTAGATAGCAATAGTTTCTATGTGCTTTAGTGGACAGTGGTCCTTGCATAGTCCCCGGTGTGTGATAGTTTTCCCCAAAGAATTGGTGATGAAGAACTTGGAAGATGGTTCAACAGGTTAAGTGTTGAACACACAAGCATGTAGACACAGTTTGGGGCCATAGAACAAAACCTAGGTATAAACCATAGAATAACGTCATATATATGCCTGTGACCCCAGTGGTAGAGGTAAAGACATGTGCATCATAGGGGCTTGCTAGCAAGTCAGTCTAGGTTAATGACAAATTTCAGAATCAGTGAGAGACCACATCTCTGAAAAAAGATAAAAAAGTGATTGAGTAAGACATCATCCTGATATCAGCCCCTAGTTTCCACATGTGCCTACATGGGCAAATATGCCTACATATAACACTCACATGCACACATGATTGCATGCACATGGACACACATACACACATGCCTGCGTGAACACAGGCATGCATGTACTCAAGTGCATTTGAAGAATAAATGAACAGGTAAATGAGTTGCTTGATACAATTTATAAAAGTTGAACATTTTGTCTAGTTAAAACACTGTATTTTAATTTTTGAAATTATTTGCTTGAGATCATCATCAGATGTTTAATTCAAACTTAATTATTAAAATGTGACAGTAAGAGCATTAATGTGATTTTACATTAAATGGCTAGTATGTTCTGTGTGAAAACTTCAGTTCTACCAATAAAACATCAATTTAAAGATTGAATATTGAAGCTCTTTAATTAAAAGTAAAGTCATGTCTGACTCAGCATTGTGGTACACTCATTCCACCAAGACAATTCTTGGTTCAGACATCATGCCCCTCTTTTTAGGCCTGAGCCTTGTTCATATTGCAACTGCTCTAGAGAAGAGTGACACTTTCCTACTCCTATGGTCTGCTGCCTCTGTAACAGCCAAAGCCACTCAGGCAGAGTCATCTAAGATCAAAGCAGAGAGTGCAGGAAAGTGAAACACCTTCTTTGTGAGTAGATACTGACTCGTGGGATCACCCTGGTCAGATCACCTTAGAGGACCATGAGAACCGTGGCCTGCTCTTTACTGCTTACTTAGTACACACACAACTGAATTTCCCATTAGCTGTCATTATGACAAACGCGATTACTCAACGTATTACATTTATGAAGAAAGTGTTTTCAGTTTGAGAGTTATGAATAATGATTGTGGAAAAATTTTACTGAATTGTGTTGAGGGATAGACATGATTTATGCATGAAACATGGAAGAAAAGATTCTTAGGTGTAAGCAGAGTAGGACAGAGTATATTCAGACAGGAATAGCATAGTCTGGCTGGATCAGGACAGTTGCTTAACTGGGTGTGTCTTCGCTACTTTTCTATTGCCATGATGAAACATCACAGCTAAGGCAATTTATAGAAGGAAGGGTTTAATTTTATTTCGGGCTTACAGTCCAGAGGTTTAGAGTCCATGATGAATGAGCTGATGCATGGAGTCAGAAAAAGCTGAGAGCTCACATCTGGAACCACAAACAGGAAGTAGACAGAAAGCTCAAAGCCTGCCTCCAGTGACATACCTCCTCCATCCAGGCCATATTACCCAACCCTCAGCACACAGCCATCAACTGGGGATCAAGAATTCAAGTGCATGAGACTTACAGGGAAATATCTCATTGTATAAGATTGTCCACTCTTAGTAAAATAAAAACAAAACAAAACATGAATATATCTTAATCTGGTAAAAACAAACAAACAAACAAAAAAACAAAAAAACCTAGTGCTTTTTCAGCTGTTTCAGGATTTCATCAGTTTCCCCCACTTAGTAAAAAGTATCTTTATTGGGATGTAATTCCCATACCATGCAATCACCCATTTGCCTGCCTATGCCCCTCTTATTCCATCTAATGTGCTTTTCTCTAGCTGCATCCCTGGGTCACATATGGCACAATTTAGTTCTTTTGAAATTATCCTTTCACTTTCAACACAGTCTTTGGCTCTGAGATGAACCACCCCCAAAACTGGGTGTTATTTAAAGGAAATGCTTCAAAATATTGTCCTCACTTTGTGTGACTGCTGTAGATTAAGTATGAACATGTTCCTGAAATAATAACTGTAAGTGCCTTCATTATGGAAATATTAAATAAAAAATTAATTCATGCTCATTCACTTATCCATTCATACAGTTGACATTTGCTTCTCAAGGACCTGTTCCTGTAAGATACTGATGGTTGTCTATGACCATGATGAGGGCCCTCTCCTTCTTACAAGCTCAAGCAAAGCTGATTCACTTGAGTCAGACTAACCACAGTAAGCAGGACTCTACACCAAGCTGGAGGGCCCCTTTATCTTTGCATGCTCTGGTCTCCTGGTTCCAGAAATCTGAGAGGATTGAAGTTGGGTTGCCATCATCTTTCTCGGCAACCAAAGAGCAATTGGCAAAACTCTTGGCTGTGCAGAGTGTCAGAAGTGATAGACTAAAAAATTAGAGGTGAGAAAATGTCATCATAAATTTATTTAGAAATTTTGATCTGGAAAAATATTGAATGCATTTGGGAATGATTAACAGATATTAAAAGCTATCTTTTAATAGCTTAGATACAACTCTATAGTATAGAATGCTCTCCAGGATTAAAGGAAATTGCAACAGACAATGAGAGATAACAATCTAAAAACAGTCCTCAGAGGTACAGTTTGTTGTTATGCTGTTCCATGGAGAGACATGTTGTAGGCCCAAAAATTATTTCCTGGTAGATCATTGGTGCACAGAGATCAAATGTTTCAAGGACTCAAGCCCACCTCTCCTGGACTTCATAGATTATTTGGAAAAGGGAGGTTAACAACTCAGAGCCTAGGTATCTGATTTTAAAAGGAACAACAACAGCAAAAATACAAATAAAAAAGCTTACAATCAATAGACTGCTTTATGAGAGATGCTTAAAGAAAAAATTCATAGCTTTGCATCTGCATTTAGGAAGAAATTACAACCCCACGAGCACCCCTGCATGTCAGTCCTGAGTGGGCACTGACGGAGATTTTCAGACTAACATGCAATAATTAAAGTAATGTGCATTAGGGTAACTCAGAGAACTAAATTGCTGGTTTTCAGAGTTTATATTGAAGTTTGGAGAAAAAGACTTTGCAGATACTAAATTAGACAAAAATTACAGGATAAAAGTGAAACACTCTGAAGTAACTGCAGTAATTCAAGCCGATGATGACAAGAGGTCAGGGATATTCTGTCACTTAAGGAGGAAAGGATGAACTCAGACACTAGAGATAACCCACAGAGTGCTTCTCCCAGTCCTTCTGGTTTTTCCACATTGCCTCATTATTACTGATTGTTTAAGCTCCTTTGATCTCTGCTTGCTTTGAATTGTTGAACTGACTCTATAGATTAATGACAGATACACGGCCCCTTCTGTTTTAGTTACTTTCTTGTTTCAGTGACAAGATCTATGACAAACACCAGTGGAAGAAGGAGGGGCTCATTTCGGGCTTCTCATCATTCGAGGGAATGCATGATGTCAGAAGCCTGAGGCAGCTGGTCCCTTGTCTGTAGTCAGGAAACAAAGACATGAATTCTGGTGTTTTTCTTTTCCTTTAGTTTACCCTAGCCCATGGAATGTTGTTGGCCACTTTGAGGGTTGTCCTTCCCACTCCTATTAACCCAATCTAAGAAGTCCCTTATATACAAGAACAGAGTTTAGCTCTGGGATTTTAAATCCATCAGACTGAGAACAAGCTTACCACTGCAGATGTTTGATGAAAGGGTTTTGATCAAATAGCAAAAAAAAAAAAAATACAGAAACATTGAAGGAAATAATATTTAGCAGTAAACTGAGTATAGAGACTAAATAAGCAATATAAAGACCCCTAAAATAATGATTCTAGGAATACATCTTCCTTTAGGAAAAAATTGCAAGTTTTCACCTAGTAAGGCAGAGTTTGGAGTTGTCTTGAGATTGTGACTCTAATCAGGATACTAGAGAGATAAATACTCAAGCTCTGAGAGCTACTGTTTACAATAGCGCAGATACAGACCTGAGTGGCCATCAGCAGATGAAAGGAATAAGAAAATATAACACATACACACAATTGAATATTATTCACCCACAAAGAACACTAGTATAATAATATTATAGAATAATTCTAGAATATTATCCAACTATAAAGAGGTCACTTGAAGCAAAATGATGAACTGGAATTCTTTGTTAAGTGAAACAGGAAAGGTCAAGTGCCACCTGTTCTCTCTCATATGTGGAAACCAATAAAGTTGAGCTGCAGGTACAATAGTGACTTCTAGTGAGCAAGAGTGCAAAGCAGGAGATTGGATAAAGAATGGTTGAATCATGTGTTAAACATCAAATTGACAGATTAGCATGCAGAATGCATACAAGTTAATGAAAATTTAGGTAAATATTAGGTGAAAATAATTGAAATCTATGTGGTGTTAGGGGAAAATTAAAGGACTAACAATTTATCTCCATTACTTGGAATGATATCTAGTGCAGTTGTGGCTTATTGGCATTCCCTAAGAGTATCTTAAAAGAATACTCACTGTGCTTTTTAAGGATTAGATACTGCATTCTCTTTGCTGTTGGAGAGACAGAACTGCCAGCCAGGCAGCATCCAGACAGAAAAATCAGGTTTTATTGAGACATAACAGAAGTACTTTTGAAGTCTAGAGATGTAGTTGGATTTACAGGATCCACACAACTACTGTTGTATAAAAACACAATAAAAGCTATTTTGAATTGGCCGGAAACATCTTATATCAAATTTAGAAATTAATTTGAGAAGTATGCAACAAAGAGGCAGAGTCTGAAAAGTGCTGTTGGCTGAAATTAATTTGATGCATATAAGCCTTTTATTCAGTTTATAAATTTCTAAACAGTTATATGAACAACAATTGCATTGTAAATATAATTGTAAATGTAAACCTAATTATATAGACTTATTGAGAAGAGTTATTTTATCTGAGCTTCTGATTGATTTGGATGTCCTTCAAAACATCATCACAACTTCCCTGCCCTTCAACATTCTCTATCAAGAAGTTGATGAAAGGTCTGCATTTAAATTCATTAAGCTCTTCCTATGTAATATCTATCTATAATACATGGTCTCGGTCAAATGAGACAACCCCATTTGGATAGACTGAATTCTCTTGGGAGGCAGAATATCCTTAGCACTAATTCTTGTAAGAGTTTAGTGTCATGTTTATTAATAAAGTATAGAACATAAAATAATTTAAAACACAGCAAATACTGAAGCATTATTTCATTGTGTGTAATAATAAAGTGGATATTGTTTTTTGACCAATGTGAGAGGTTGTTTGGCCACTAAGATTTTTACATTCAGCTTTTTTTTTTTTGAGAGTTGGATTTGAAAGTACTCCAAGCTGGATATTGTAAATAGGTTTTCAAGAAGGTATTGGGGCTAACTTTTGAGATGTGTGCCTATTTTTCATTTTGAGAGACAATCAAGGGGAGGTCATAAGGTAGGCAGCAACACCTGTTTCAAACCATTCACTCAATTTCTTCTTGTAATTGTTTTTTATTTTAGTCTGTAGATAATGAGTCAAGCTAACTTCAAGCATGTGATTCAGGCAATCACATAACTCTGGATTTATTTCACAAGTCAATGAGCTCTCTACATTAGATATGTTTCATGTAAATAAAAATGTCCATAATGAGCTTGCGGGAAATGTACCTGAAGTTAAACGTTGTGAGGCAGGTATGCTGTGGAAACTCTATAGTATAGCTTGGGAAGGAAGAACATTGATTACAGAACACATTGTAAGAGTTTATTTTGTTCATTTGTTGATACAGTATATCAGGCAAAGGTTCTTGTCCACTGGCTTAAGCTAGTCTACAATCCAGAACGTCAGTGTGCACCACACAGAAGCTGTGTGCATTGAGTCAGGTAGTGAAGGCTCTGCACTTTTCTAGTTTTGTGACTCCAGATCAAATGTCTTGACCTCATTAAAGCTCAGTGTTAGTGCACAATTTGTAGGATATTCAGGATCGAGTATGAAAGTCCAAGAGAAGTATGTATCTTGAGAGTACAATAACAAGTACTAGAGTCTCAGGAATTGGACAAGATTTGGAACTCATGAACAAAGGATAAATCTGAATCAGACAGATGTAATCAGCTCATGAGAGTTGCTGGAGAATAGGGCAATTATAGTTAATAACATTGTGTTCTCTAAAAATTTTCAACAGTAACTCTGAAATTTTCTCAACACAGGAAAAAATTATATGTAAATATTGAATATGAAAATTATGTTGATTTAGTTATTTAGACATGCATACATATATCAAAAGGTTGCATGCATCATAAATGTATAAAATTACATCAGTTAAAAATTGACATTGGAGCACTGGAGAGATGGCTAAATGGTTAAGAACACTTGCTGATTTCACAGAATACTTGAGTTCTGATCTCAGTACCCCCATCACTCAAAGTGTGGGCAGAGTCAAGTTTCCTTGGACAGTCAGGGGAGCTCCCTGCCCTGTTTTATCAGTCTCCCCTGTAGAAATGATCCTTAGCTTACCTTGACTGGTGGCATAATCACTTCAGCCACATGCCTGTCTTCTTGTTTGCCTTTGCATCATCACCATTTGTACATTTCCATCCCTGTGTCCAAATTTCCCCTGTTTATAAGAACAGAGATTACATCCAATTAGATCTACCCTGATGTCCTCATCTTAAACTGGCTTCAGCTGCAAAGATCCTATTTCAAGATACAGTCTGGATAAGGAAGACTTCAGGATACTCTGGGAACGGGGAAGATTTAGGCCTGCAATGCAGCCCCTCTACTTCTTGCTTTCCCAGGCAAGCTCTGCCACTTCACATCTGCTGATGTCAAAGGCACCTTTCTGAGAACTACCCCTTGTGTGCCCTACTGTCTTATATCTAGCCACTCTGCCAACATTGACAGCCTCACTTGAGAATTGTCTTATAGGACTAATTGAGCTACAGATACTGGTTTAAGGCAGAGAGCCACTTGGAAACCTTTTTATTCGGTCCTCAATTAGCTTCTCTTGCATCAGCATCTACTAACATGGATGCCTCTCTTGAGTCTGACTATGTCCTCATTCTACCTTTTACCTTCATCAATCCTCTACTGACAAAAATGCCAGCAGCAACAGCTTGCGTTTCTTGAAATCTCTTTTGTATTAGGAGCTCTGATAACTCTACTAAAGGCATTGCCTCAATGAATCAGCACAGGTTGTTTCTGGTAAATTGGTCATTTTACAAATGAGAAAAATTAGCTCCAGAAACATTGAATCATGTTAAGCTGTGTTACTGCACAGTGAGGGCAGGCAGAGCCAGAATGTAAACCTCAGTCAGGTTCTCTTTGCTTGCCAGTTTCTAAAAGTGAATTGGTTTCTTAGACTCCTTCAAAGATAAGTAATGAGATATAACATATGACTAAGTTGACTTATATATTAACCATTCTTCATTCTCAGAAAATATCTTTTTCCTTTTGTGTCTTTATTTCTTTACTTTTGAAATAGCAAAACATAAGCTGATAATTGATAAACTCTATTTTTCTATGCCTCAAGTTCCTTATAGAAAATCATTATTGAAAAGTATGATTTTAAGATTATAAGAGCCACAGATGAGGATGAAACTGTTTCTCAGGTACAGTAGGGGAGTTTCACATACAAATTCAAAGCAGTTGTGACAGCATGCACAAAGACATGCATAAACTAAAGCCATATAAAATCACAGCCTAGAAGGGGAGTTGGTCATGAATAACACCTCTAGCTGAAGAGCTACAGGAAACTGATGGCTGTGTTGCCAGGGAGGGTCGGTTTTCTTAAGGCACAGCAGACATGAGGGGTTACCAATGTGCCATGTACATAATCTTAAAAACCCAGGCACATATAGATCGTGCTAAGGTGACTCAGTGGGTTTAAGAAAATACAGCACAAGAAGTTGGGAGGAGAGCACTGGGAAGGGCTAGTGGAGGAATGGAGGGATGGGTTTGATCAAAACACATTAGGTATTTGTATGAAATTCTCAAACAATACAAAATAATTGTTAAATTAATTTTGACTTGGGATTAGGACAGAATTCCTAATAATTTCAGAAATATCCCCAAATATACTTTTTGCCATTTTGTACAATATATTTATGTGAAGGAACATTCTCAGCTTTAATGGTTAAGCAAAAAATATTGAAGGTATTCTGTGTCCTGCAGTATCAAATATTCAACCAAGATTAAATCCTTTATGTAAAAACAGATAAGAATATCTACCTCTTTAGAATGCAAATTTGCTATTGTCTCTGAAAAATGTTAATACTCTGTGAGTACCAAAGAATTGCTTTAAAATAAATTACGATTCATTATCAGGAAGAAAGGGATTATTTCACCCATAACCACTCTTTAAATACCTGCATCTCTCTTGTCTTCTATCTTCTATTTTCAACACTGAACTTGCTTTTAACTCTGTATTTGAAATGTTTTCCTCTCTCTCATCAAAAGAAGTGGGTAAGGGCACAACACAATACTGATTTTCAAGGAAAATTCCAGCCCTGGTGTTTCACATGCACTCCCCCACACCCCCATGAGAATCACTCTGCTGTTTCCCATGCTTTACTAGTTTGCTCCTTCCGAGACTCAGCCTCAAAATGTGGCACTGGATCAATCGCTGAATTTGGCAGAACTTGAGTTAATCTGATATAGGACTCTCCACAAAAAAATCATATTCAAGTTTTAGTTTCTAAAAGAAAAATAAAAGTGTTTGTGTCTTTGCTATTTTTCCAAAAGAAGAGGAAAAGGAGGATGGGGCAGGACAAGCAAAGATGGTATCAAGAGAGTAGAGGACACATTTTCTGAATCTCTGGGTCTGCCTTTGAACTTCAGGCTGAAGCTCTGTTCTCATGGGTTTTTTACATCTCTAAAGTGGGACACTTGGGTCTCTTTACACACACACACACACACACACACACACACACACACACACACACACACTCTGAATCCTTCAAACTCTGCTTTTGAACTGGGTTAGCTTGCTTTATTTTTGGACACTTCTCACTCATCCTACAATCTGGACGAGAGACTTCAATGCCAGAACTAAGTTAAAGAGAAAGCAGTGCTTGTGTTCAGATAAACTGAACATTATCTGCCTGCTTGGGAACACTGTTGGGAATGGTCCACTTTCTCTCTGGCCTTTTTCTTTCTGCAGCCCTAGGTGGAGGTCCTCCATAGATTTCCACGCCTCTCTTCATGAGTTGCCATAGTTCCCCTATTGTAAGGGGGGCACTTGTTCGTTTCCCAGCTGCCCAGACACCTGAAATAACCACAGAGAAACTGTATTAATTAAATCACTGCTCGGCCCATTAGCTCTAGCTTCTTATTGGCTAACTCTTACATCTTAATTTAACCCATCTCCATTAATCTGTGCATCACCACAGGGCAGTAACTTACCGGATAAAGTTCAGTCCAGCTCCGGCGGGGCTACATGGCATCTCTCTGACTCTGCCTCCTTTTGCCCAGTATTCAGTCTAGTTTTCCCCACTGACCTCTATTCCCTACACAGGCCTAAGACAGTTTCTATTAACCAGTGGTATTCACAGCATACAGAGGGGAATCCCATAACCTCCTGTTTTCTGTTTAAGTAAAAAGGAAGGTTTTAACTTTAACATATTAAAATTACATATAACAAAACAGTTATCAAGGAAGAATTATTGTTAGAATATTTATATCTACTTTGTTCTTTTATCATAACTAAGGAAAACTACAACTATCTATTCTTCAACTCCATCAACGACTCCAGAAGGATATAATATTACCTAAGTAAACAGGAAGTGCATTGTAAACAACTTCCAAAACTCTAAAAATAACAGAGACATTACGCTGCCTGGACAGTCACCCAAAGCTCTTCTGTACCGTTGGGGCATCCATCTTCAGCCTACAGGCCCACACTATCCAGCAGACTTTTCCATGAAGCAGGAACCCTGGGGTATTGTCTCACCTTTAGGCAAGTTCAGCAGTCATTTCTCTGTGAGTCCTGCACATCTAGTTCATCAAGCAGTCCAGGCAAGAGCAATTTCTTGCCCAAATGGCTAACAAACTTCATATGGAGCCTCTTTGATGCCCATCTTCCTCTTGAAGTTATTGGTGTTGCCAGGAGCAGATGTGTCTCATTGTCATGAAAAGTCTTAAATTCTTAAAACATTTTAAATGTCATATTCTGTTAGTCTTTGAAAAGTTTGAAGAATAACTATCTATCTGAAATGTATCTCTGTACATCTAGAAAATCTAACTAACATGACTACTAGCTTGAGTATTATAGATGGTCTTTCTATTAACCTACATTTCTTAATTATAGATTACATTTTTAAATGAGCTAGACAAACAATACCTTAATCAAGATCAGAAATACATACATACAGGATAACAAAATTGACCTTAACTGTGTATCAATAAACCAAGATCCATACCCATGCAAATCTCTATAGCATATTCCCTTTTAAATGTAAATAGATATTTATAGACAATATTTGGGAATATGGGCATAGTTCTCTCCAAACTGCTTCCTTCTGTTTATTGGGTGAAATAATTTTTCGAGTGGTGTTCAAGGTGGTTTTGGTCCATCAAAACAAATTAGTCTGGAAAAAATCCATAGGTTCTTATCCTCTGTGGAAACAAAAGAAGAACCTCTTTTGCAAAGCAGCAAATCATTAGACCCATATTTTGAAATCAAGATACCTTTTAAGTAAATATGTTGGTATAACATAGCAGCCCATACAATGAATTGTGTCTCTGTACTTAGCTACTTCAAAGTAAAAAAAAAAAAGTTCAAAGAAAACCAATAATATACATAATCCAGATTCTCTTTATATATTCCATCTTTATGTGGCTTTTCTTACTCTATTACTTATTTAAAAAACATTTACTTATTTTTATGACTCTCTATGTTCTTTTTCTTCTCTCTCCCAAACCTATGTACATTTTAAAATATACTGTGACTCATTTAGAGCTCTTTTATACCTGAATCTGTCCTACTGTGTATCTGTTATCCTATTTTGACCAGAAGTGTTTCTTAAAATGCTAAACCCTTCTTATGAACTTAAGCAGTGTCATTGCTGGGGGAAATATGGCACTGCTTGCTTGTCCTACCCAGTCTAGCATGGTGGAGTTGTTCACTGCCTTTGAGAGCCTTGTACATTGCCCCATCTTTAGGCACACAGCCAGTCTATGTTGCCAGTAAGCAAGTTGTAGCACTCTGTTCACAACCCCATTTAAATACTGGGCCTCCTGAAAGAGCCAGAGGTCATGCTAGCAGCACAGCCTAGAAAGCTGACATTTCAAAACAGTGTGGCTTTTTTCTGCTACTGCTGAATCAGTAAGACTTCTCTTAAAGGAGCTGCAGGATGCTGCCAGCAAGCAGAGCCCATCTGAGAAAAAGATGTGGCTAAACTTTGTTTTTTAATGTCTCTTAATTTCTTTCCAAGCCCTCTCAGGTTCTATGTGGATTTAGCTAGCACACCTTGATGCTCCAATTTGTTGTTAGAGGGCTGCTTGTTTGTTTCCCAGCCACCCAGCAGCTCAGACTCAAAATAATCACACAGAAACCATATTATTTAAGTCACTGCTTGGTCCATTAGCTGTAGCTTCTTGTTGGCTAACTCTTACATATTAATTTAACTCATTTTCTATTAATCTGTCTATAACCACGTGGATGTAGCTTACCTGGTAAAGTTTTGGTGTCTGTCTTCCATGGGGCTACATGCTTCTCCCTGACTCTGCCTCCTTTCTCCCAGCATTCAGTTTAGTTTTCCGTACCTACCTCTATTTCCTACACAGGCCCAAGACAGTTTATTAGCCAATGGCATTCACAGTACACAGAGGAGAATCCCACATCACTCCCCTTTCCTAGTCTCAATGAGGAAAGCCCCTCACAGAGATGGAACTAATTTCACATCTCATCTTCTCAATCTTGGTGCTCTCCTTGAAAACGACTCCCCCGCGCCCCCTTCAAAGAGGTGCTTTTTAATCATTTTCTGTATTGGCTGTAAGCCAGGCTCTGTGAGGTGAAACCCATATCTAACACCATTATGTATCCAAGAACCTGCGTCTAGATTGCCATAGGCACTCTGGAGAACCTACCCCTACTAAATATGTTGGCTAAACAGACATAGTATCAAACTGACTCCTAATGATATATTGTTAAACCCATAGACTAAGTTACCATTCAACCCTCATCAGAGAAACCTCTATTTTCAGTAGATGTTGATTAATACTAGGACTCACAACTAGCCAGGCTGCAAAGAGTAAGAGACTACAGAATTCTTAGTGCCAAATGAAACAGCTGCATCATACCCCATCTTTCCAAGGCTCAGGGATCACTGAAGAAGAGGAAGCAGGAATATTACAAGAACAAGTGGATAACTATATGGAAACAATGCTTTCCAGACTCAGCAGGACAGTTGCATATAGGAGTTCACAAGGGTTGTGCTGGCATTCACAAGACATGTGCAGACTCAAACTATACAAAATCCCAATATGGAGTTGACTGCATGAAATCCCACCCCTAGCTGAGGAACTACTGGTTAATAATAGTTGCTGGTAAAAAGAGAAGAAAATATTTAAACCCTAGCAATTCAACTATGCTCCACTGGAGGCCACAAGTCCAAGAATAAACAGACTTGATGGAATTTAAAAAAAAAAAGACATCAAGTAGTACAGCTGGGATAAGTTGATGCAGGGGCTCAACATTTAAATATGATAAAAACATGTCAAAATTCTCAAAGAATTAATTAAAAAATGAGAAGGAAAAAATTACCCCTCCTCCCCAAGAATGTTTTCTCCTCCTCTACTATCTGTTTTGGAGGAGGGATTTCTGTCTTTATTACCCCAAAAAATTTTCATTGATTTTTCCAACAGTGTTAACAGCATACCAAAAGCATCATTTTCTAAGAAGCTACATGAAAGGTCACACAGGAGTAACCTCAAGGAATCTTCCCTGAGTTGTCCACAACCCACTATGAAAACTGAAATCCATCCCAAGAACCTTGACTCATGTAGATAGATGTAGGGTCCAGCTAGGTTTAACTTTTACTACTCCATGCACCAGGGAATCAAAATTCATTTCTCCAAAGAGTAAGGAGGTGCCAAACTCCAAAAGAAGAGAAAAACGATAGGGATAAGAAATCCTTCCACATCGCAAGCAATGTGCATGCTCAAAAGCAGCAAGACCACATCCAAGTGGCATGGTGCTAGATGGCAACTCTCTTCTAGTATGTTAATTTGTGTTATGGTTGCCTCTCTGGATTTTTACTGGTCAAGGATATTCACAGATTTTCATAAAATGTCTTCATTTCATTATATCTTCCAGCCAGTATTCCATTGCCCATCATTATTGATCTTCAAACTCATGTAACTAACTGGAGACTGATGTGGGATTCCCCGCTGTATGCTGTGAATACCATTGGTGAATAAAGAAACTGCCTTGGCCCATTGATAGGGCAGAATTTAGGTAGGTGGGGAAAACTAAACTGAATGCTGGGAGGAAGAAGGCAAAGTCAGGGAAATGCTGTGTAGCCCTGCTAGAGACGGAAAGTCAGAACTTTACCGGGTAAACCACAGCCACGTGACAATACACAGATTAATAGAAATTGGTTAAATTAAGGTATAAGAGTTAGCCAATAAGAAGCTAGACTAATGGGCCAAGCAGTGATTTAAATAATATAGTTTTTGTGTGATAATTTCAGGGCTGAGCCATCGGGAAACAAACAAGTGGCTTTCCTTTCAACGGGAGGCAGCACAGTGTTCCTGTTTCCTCACTGTCTTTCCAAATGAAACTTTCTCTTTGACTATCTCATGAGCGTTTTGTATGTGATTAGGCCATACTCACCATGTCCAGTCCATTTTACTGTACTTGTTAGATCACAAGATATTGTCTCTGGGTCTCTCCTGTCTTACTGTGAACATTCCTCTTCATGTCATTATTTACAAGGAATTTGAATGATTTTTCTTTCACTGGCTGCTTTTTTCTCCTTCACTTTATGTCTTTTCTCTACAAAACTTTGTAAAATATCAGGCTCTAAGGAAAAAAATCTACAACATCATTTAATTCCATTGTGTCATTTGGAACTAAGTGGAAAGAATACATATAGGGCAGCAGCAAGTAGATACATATTAATTGTTTGCCTAGATCCATAACCAAAGAGGGATGCTACAGTTTTCTGTCTCTGATAATCACAGACTCAGAGACTGAAAGAACCTATTCTAGGAAACAGTTACTCAAAATAACCACCCTCTGCCTCAAAGGAGGAAGTAGATCTCCAGATCCTCCAGTGTTTAGTTAGATAAATCCTTCCTGGTGAAAACTGTGAGCCAATGGATGTCACTGTTATGCCCTCAGGTAAATCACTGTCTCTACTTGAGCAGAAAAGAAAAGCACACTTGTATAGACTATTACTCTACACTTTTCTATTATGTTACTAAGATGACCTTTAACATCATTCTGTATTTATCATGTTATTCTTTTCTTCTTTCCTAGTTGTTCTTCTTTTAAAATATCTTTCAAATTCATCTTTTCTTTCTAATTTATGCTCTGCATCAATGAGCATCTTATTTATCATGCACTTATTTACTGATTTTGATCAAGTACATGCCAGATGTTATGGGGCTTCAGTTCATGGAAATATAAAAGCAAAGCATCTACTTATCTTTTGGCTAGCATTGTAGGGTAGGGTAGAGCTTAGCATAGGAAGGAAAGAGTTGTCTGATCTAATCTCAATAGAGAAAACTGTATCCACTGTAATTCACTTGATATTCTGTGAGTCTAAATAGCAGGGCAGGGAAACTGGTTATAGTGTTCTCAGGAAGTGACACTAGAATTGAAATGTAAGGGATGAGTAGTTATTGGGTAGGTAGGAAAGCGGGAAAATCCCAGTAGCCCAGCACAAGTGCAAATGCCTTATGAATGGAGGTAGCGTGGTGATGAGCTGCATGGGGCCAGATGTAGCATTAGAGGAATATGGAAGCTAGAAAGGTTGGCTGATGACAAGTGGGGCCGGCCTTTTGGATGTTGTTAAGAAGTCTTCTTTGTACTGGAGAGCAAAGGAAGCTATTAAGATAGCTCAACAATATGGAGATTACAGTAGACTGAACTTCGCAAGGATTAACTTGCACTTGGTGGTGGCTTCCTCTGCTGCCCTATGTGAGTGTATGCCTCCTTTCCCTGCATCATGTATATATACAAATCAATGTTCCAAGTACTCCCCAGGCTTTGCTGTTTGAACCTTTACTATTTCTCAACAAGATTGTGTAGATGGCTTCTGATAACTTTTAAGAGAAATTTCAAACCATTTGGTTTATTATAGCTATTAATATAATAATAAACAAATAATAATAATATTCTTCTACTATGTCCTTTCTAAATATCTTCTTTCTTCCCACCAAAGCGAGCCCCACTCTTTGACTTAGATAGTCTTCTACCAGTCTTCTAAGCATACCTTGCCTTTCAATTTTTTTTAAAACAGAGACTTCTAAAACCCATTGTACAGCATTTTTTAAAATAAGATATAAACATATTTGAGGTTCCACTTAAATCCTCCTAGCTCCATAGACTGCTCAATAACCACTCTTGACCACTGTGTAGTCTCATTTTCACTATGCTTTACTAGCACATATGTAATTATAGTAAGAAAGAACCTTGCAGGGGTAGTCTTTGCAGGGATGCAATTTACCTTCCCTTTCAGCCACCATTATCCTGGCTTACTCTAGCTACTAGATTATGATCTCCTTAAGCAATGGCAATTTTATTTTGTTTTGTCATAGTGACTGTGATGTTTTTCTAATGAAAATTCAGAATATAGAGAAAAGGAAAAGAAGCAGAGGACAATTTGAGTGTAAATACAATCATGAGATTTTTCTTTAAAATTCTTCAGTAATACTTTTATTTGCTACTTGATAGACTGCTGAGATATTATCCCACAATTTCTTCCATAGTACCTTGCTGTTGAACACTTTTTTTATTTCACCATGGGTATAAATAATGTAGCTAAACCATATTTTTTTTTGTTAAGCCTCAATTATTTCCTCAGGAGAGACTCAGAAATACATAACTACTGGTTCGAGTGTCCAACTATGGTTACTTACCACATGATAGTTTTCCAGCAAACTTGAACTTCAGATAGTATAAAACAAAATTCATGTCAGCCCCATCTTGATAGCACGGATTTTTATTGTTGCATATATTTTCTGTTTTTTTTTAAATGTCGGTGGCATTGTTTTGCTTTGAATGTGCATAAGTAGCATTACCACTTCTCAAGTGTTTGAAAAATTACTTCAAAAAGGATGCAAGTGCACCCTCTTAGGTGGAAGACTTGGTTCTGAATTTTCATTCATTTGTTCTTTCTTTTCTTCTTCTTTCTTTCTTTCCCTCCCTCCCCCTTTCCTCCCTTGCTCCTTTTCTCCCTCTCTCCTTCCCTCCCTTTCTTTCTTTTTTTAAAGGTTTTAATTTTTTACTACTTTATAAATAGTACTATTCAAAATTTTCACTTCCTCTGCTCCCCCACTCACCCTCCCCACCCCAGTCCTAAGGGAGGGCAGGGTACCCTGCCCTGTGGGAAGTCCAAGGCCCTCCCCCCTCCATCCAGGCCTAGGAAGGTATGCATCCAAATAGACTAGGATCCCAAAAAGCCAGGAAGTACATGCAGGAGAGACAAATCCCAGTGCTATTATCATTGGCTTCCCAGTCTGCCCCAATTGTCAGCCACATTCAGATGGTCCAGTTTGATCCCATGCTCATTCAGTCCCAGTCCAGCTGGATTTGGTGATCTCCCATTAGATCAGGCACACTGTCTCAGTGGGTGGACCAACCCCTCACAGTCCTGACTTCCTTGCTTATATTCTCCCTCCTTCTGCTCTTCAACTGGACCTTGGGAGCTCAGTCCAGTACTCTGATGTGGGTCTCTGTCTCTATCTCCATCTATCACCAGACAAAAGTTCTATGATGATATTCAAGATAGTGATCAGTCTGACTACAGGACAAGGCTAGTTCAGGCACCCTCTCCTCCACTACCCAGGGTCCTAGCTGGGGACATCCCTGTGGACACCTGGGTATCCCTCTAGAGACAAGCCTCTTGCCAACCCCAAAATGGCTCCCTTAATTAAGGTATCTTTTTCCCTGCTCCCATATCCATCCTTCCTTCATTTCAACCATTCCACTCCCCCAAGCTCTCCCCAACCCTCCCCTTCTCCCTTCTCTCTTCCCCTCTCCCCTCCCTCCATCCCACCCCACACCCATGCTCCCAACTTTTGCCTGGCGATCTTGTTGGCTTCCAATTTCCAGGAGGATCTATATATGTTCTTCTTTGGGTTTACCTTATTACTTAGCTTCTCTGGGATTATGCAGTTCAGTTTTGCCTGAAGCCTTCTGATTTGTGGGAATAAAGGCACACATGACCATGCTTAGCCTCTGAGTTCAGATTCATTCATGGGCACTATAAATATTCATGGTGTCCTAAGTCTGTGTCAGAGTAAAAGAGGATGACATTTCAGAAGACAATGAGGGATGCTAGTTTCATAAAGAGTGTAAAAAGGGAGTAACACAGCATTTAAAGATTCTAAAGGCTTTCCTTCCACAGTCACCCTGACAGCGGCTTTGGACACTGTTTCTGCTTGGATGATTTCACAAGCATAAAACCAAGAATTTAGCAGAATGAGACAATAGTGATAAACTAAGTACTACTATCACAGTCTGAAGTTGAGTTTTCATTTGAGGAGCCTGATAGCCATAGCTGCAGGTAATGCAACCTTCTGGAAATCAAGGGTGAGTTAGCCGGGAGGTGGGTCATTCTGCTTGAGGAAATCATTGTTAAAACCCTATGCAATCCTTTACCCAGCATGCCTGGTAAAAGACTTACTGTACTGTCAATGTATTTAATATTTGATCTGCATGAATTATGCCATTTTGCATATACTTTCTGATTTCTTCTGTGAATTGCTTATTACAGAGTTATCTTTCTTCTAGCAATATGCAAAAAAATGTGTGCAAAGAACTTTATCCATCTCATTTTCATTTAGTTATTAGAATATACAGCATCTGCTGAAACTGAAGCCCATAGTCTCAGAAAGGTTTCTTTCATTCCACTCCCAGGCTGCATACCATCAGCACAGTTCAGATGGAAATTCCACAGAGATGTGATATTGCTAGGGGATTAGATGTCTCTGGAAAATATGACCTCCCAAATTTGATTTATTTAGCATATTTCCATTTTAATGGTTCTCTTCCTGAAAGGGTAATCGTCTCATCAAGATGGACCTCTACGGTTTTACTGAGTTGTTCGCATTCCTCAGCTCATTTATCTGTGTTCATTACTGTTCAGAATGGCTCTACTGCACAATGTGCCAGCACACGTGCATCCTGTCTACCTGAAGTGACTATGTCAGCATTTTAAAAGATGGAGCATTTGGAATTTTGGTGACCTGAGAGATGTTTGTCATGCAGTTTTGATAGTTTGCTAAATCAGCTTCCCAGTTTTAAAGCTAACAGCAACTCATGTTTCTGTGGTGCCTTCTCATTTATAAAATGTAAACATTTTTATGTATATCCACTCAGTTCATGACATGTCCAAATTATTAAAAAAGTTCAATGACCTTTTAAAAAGCTAACTGAACCACTTGAAGAGTCAACTCTTTCCCTCCCAGTTTCGCTCGTCAGGTTTCCAAGCTTGCTCTAAGTATCAGATTGAGTGGACTTGGTGGTGGCTGTAGTTTGATGGTAAGCTACTATCTACTATTACCAGATCAAACTGTGGCATCTCAGTTTTACTATTTGCTATCTCATACCAAATTCCATTTATTTTATTATTTTATTTTATTTTCTGCAACAAGCAATTTCTCCCCCCCCCCAACACATCATGTCCTATTTTCTAGAACACTCTTGTTCTCCCCAGGAATTGCTATATTTCCTTTACTACTAAAACAATGTACCAATTCCTGTCACCAGTTATTGTGGAGAATGATATAAAAACCTTATCTAGACTCTGCCTAACTCTTGAATAAGATCTTCTTCTTAGGATATTGGAGTGTGGCCTAAGAAGTCCACAGCATTCCTTAGAATAAAGCAGCTGCAAATAAAACTTAAAATACTGCTATATATCAGTCTTTATTATTGTTTAGCATTGTGTCACAACATGGGCCTGTCCACAAAGGGACTACATATCTCCAAAAGATGTCACCTTCTGTGGAAGATTAAAGCTGATATCATCAATTATATTTTTATGGTGAAAAGATTTGTGACGTTTCCTTATGCAATAATTTATTGCTTTCTTTAAGCATTCTATACCATGTGTTTTGAATACATTTAGCCCTCTTGACTCCTCCTCTAAAGCTATTTCTGTCCTCACAGTCCTTCCCATCTAACTATGCTACTGCTGCCGGTTCATCTTCTCTTTCCCCATTGAGTCTAGTGTGTGCTGACTAACTCGTTTCAAGAGTATAACCTGCCGTGGTGTGTGTCCAGCCTACTAGACATCCCATTACTAAGTAAAACTGACTCTCCCTGTCCCAGAAGCTATCAAAAGACACTTATTTATCAACTAGTGGTGAGATTTCCTGCTCAGGGCCCACCCTTATGCTAGGATTTTTTTCTGACTAGATCTTGCACAGGTCTTATGAATGCTGTCACAGTCACAATGAGTTCATCTGAGCATCTGTTCTGTTGTGTCTGGAAAACCCTGTCTCCTTGTTGTCATTGACTATCCCAGAACTCTTCTGATTTTTCTGCCCCCTCTTTCACAAACAGCCCTGAGTCTTGGTGGAGGGAATATCTTGTGTAATATTTTTATGTCTTGCTTTCTCTTGGTGCCTTTTGTGTAGATGGTTCTGTCTTGTCAAGAATGACACAACGGACTCCTACAACAATGTAACATTTGAAACTAGCTCTCTTTACTCAACCAACAGCCTTTTTGAAAGATAATGTGTGGAGTTTGCTTATTTTTAGTATTGGATATAATTTCTAATATATCGGTACAAGAGTTTGTGTGATCAAATGATTCCTTTAATCCACATAGCAGCATTTGTAGAACTTGCATACCATCTTACAACATGTTGGGAATGTCTCAGAAACAGTCATTTCATGGGTCAAACATTTCCAACATACTGTACACAATTAATGACTAGTTGACAAGATTCTGAACAACGAAGAAGGTAATGAGTTCTGTTTCTTAGAATTTATGATGAACCTCATGACATTAAAACATAAATAGTGTCTGAGCAGTGTAAATTCTCAAATGTGTCTCTGCCTTACCTGCTGTCAGTAAATCAATAGTATATAGTTTAAGGAAGTTTATCCTCCTGAAAGTGTACTATCCTTCTTTGAGTGTGGAAATGTATAGTCCTTATTTTTTAAGTAGTTGGTTTTGCCAGCAAACGGGAGATAATCTGTTGTACCATACCTGATGTGGATTTTTGCATAGTAGTATAAATTCTTAAAGGATAGGATTGAACACATGCAAAGCACGAGTCTGTGCATTTCCCGGTCACAAGGTTGTTAGTCAGTGTGTCGGTAGGACGAAGTCTCTAGTAAGTCTTTGAAACTGTCTCAGCAAAGCAGGAGGCCCCCAAGCCATGTGATGATGGTGTGAGGGACACATGATTTCCCTCGTCTTCATCATGTTGTCATCTCCAGCTGGAGAGAAGGAAGCAGAACGTAAATTCCAAGGAGGCTGGGCTGATTCAGGCAGCATTAGGAAAGCCCTATGATATAGCCTGCTTCTAACTGTCCTTATCTCCCTTCATACCAGACTCCATTACTTGCCAGTAATTGATTTGTTGCAATTTCTGAGTGCAGCCTGTGGTTTCCTTATCAGGATGAATAAGAAGAAAAAATTAAATTTCTGACTTTAGTTAAAAAAATATATAGGGTTGCTTATCCCAAATAATCCATATTTTATTCATGATATACTTCTAGCTACATAAGGAGAGAGATTGCCCTTCAGATGCCAGTGCTTATGGTATGAAAATCATTTTGAAGTAGACTGTAGAGAGGTGGTGCTGCCAAGGAGATGGTTAAAATACTTGCTATTGATGTAGTTTTAACTCAGGCTTTCTGACGTTTACAATGGGGTCATAAAAATTAACTTGTTCTCTAACTTGACTTTAAAGAATTCAACTGTATATCCATTGAGTGGGAAGCACATCATTAAAAATGAGTAAATGCAATTTATTATTCTCAAGGGTTATAACTCATATGATCACTAACTGGATATTTCATCAAGAAAGAAAACCCGTGGAAACCTTGAACAGGTTAAGTCATTTCAAGTTTCCAGCAAATAGCTGTTTTCATCTCTAAAATTTGAATTTCCCTCTGGTTCAATTTGATAATATATCCTATATCCAAATCTATATCATCTATCTATCTATCTATCTATCTATCTATCTATCTATCTATCTATCTATCTATCATCTATCTAAATGTATGTATTTCAGAGACAGAACCTTCAGGGAGACCACTGAGAATGAATGAAGAAATAGATATGAGGCTCTCATCAGATAGTGTTGGTTGGTGTTCAGTAAGAAGGGAACATACTGGAGTCCCTCAATGTATAGTCATCTGAGAAAAGGTTAGAGAAAAGGTCATCTGAGGTCACATGCACACATGTGCCTGACCAGTCACATACAGGCCATTGAGAGACTTCTGCTGAAGTCATTGCTATAGCACCTTGGTATTGAACTTCCCATAAACAGTATTGTGAGGAAAGAGATTTCTAGCACTAAGTTGCCTAGTTTGTTTCTGTTTGTTTGTTTTGAAACCTGAGAAAACTGCCTCCGATTCCTGCAATTCTTGTCTCAATAGCTAAGCCAAGATATCAATTATTAAAGGAATAAAGCAGTATCTAAGTTTCATACCTGTGGCCTTTTCCCCAGGTCCACCAAAGAGCAAGGAAAGTTCAGTCTCATTCAAAGTTCCTTCCTCTGCTTCTTACAATGCATCAGGATTGTAGATTGGGTTTAAAAGTCTAAGACCCAAGCTGTGAACTAAGCTCTCTGTGATGTGTGCTCATTCTGCCCCAAAGGTACTGTTACAGTGCTAAAAAACAGATATCTGTTTCTTTGAGGTTAACAAACCAAACGTGAATTCCCAACATACTTCTGAGAAATGCTTTATTAGGCTAGCTTATATACGTCTTTCAACCTACACCACATGATTAGCAAGCTAGTTATGCAAACTAAACCTTGCCACAAAGCATCATGATCCTTAGCATTTATCTTGTTATGAATCCGAAAATCGTATGAGGAGACAGTGTGCTACAGAGAAAGAATATCTGGACTGAGAGTCAGAGAGCCTGGATATGTGAGCTGCCTGGAAGTCAATTTTATCCAGTTATTTAGATAGATTTCAGGCTAAGAGGTATGTATGCACACTCTGTTAAAATAACCAAGCTGATTGGTTTGCGACCAACCATAATGTCTCAGCAAGAAAAATGGAACTGGAATAAAGTGGACCAGAAAACTGAGTGAGTTTCTCTTCTTTGTTCCATAGCTAGGTGACCTCATACAGGCAGTGACTTGAAATTGGGTTTCTTTATGTAAGTTGAACTGGATATTCCCATAGTAGAACAGCCTCAAGCACTTGCATTCAAATAGGAGATCTCTGCTTCTTACCATCCTTGAAAACAATACTGGATTTAAGGAAAGTAGGTTTTTGTCATGATCTTTCTGCTTTGCTTATCCTCAGCATCAAGTGAGGAATGCAAAGACGAGAAAATCACCACTATTTTTGGTGAGCCTTTTCATGAATTTTTAATTTTTTTATCTTATACTATTTTGTTTTCATTCTTTGAAAATTTTATACTTTCAGGTAATTTATTTTATGTTTCACATCCATCATTACCTTGTCTTATTCATCCCCCTTATCCAAATACAAACCTTATTACCCCCAACAGACACCTTTTCTTTTTTGAAATGTCTTTATCCTGACTTACTGAGTTTAAGTTGGTTTTTCTGGATGAGCATGGTGGGCGGTTATTTACTGGAGCGTAGGCAACTCATCAGTGGTGACCTCAATAAAGGAAGTTAGACCACTTACCCCAGAAAAAAAATTAGCTCTCAATAGTCACCCGGAGAGATGGAGCCTCCCCACTACTTCAATGAAAAGATTCAAGACACGAATGTGTACAGGTCTGCTCCAGGTAACTGCACCAAAGTCAGTTTGTGAGTACAGCTGCCATGTCATCTTCAAAACACATTCTTCTCCAGCAGGCCTTCTCAACAACTGGCAGTTACCGTCCCCTGGCCCTCACTTTCATGATGTATTCTGAGACATTGCTGGCGAGGGGAAGTGTCATCTCACTTCTAGGTTAAGCACTCCATATTGTGTAATCTTTTTATTTGGACCGTTTTGAGACACCAGTTTGAGGCCCCTTCCACAGTGAATAAGGGTCTCCCCTTTCTTCACACCCTTGCCAGCATTCATTGCCAGTTGGTTTCACAATCTTAGTCAGTTTGAACTGTGGTAAGATGAAATGTCAAAGTAGATATGATCTACATTACTCTGATAACTATAGATGTTGAACACTTTCTGATACATTTCTTATGCATTTTATTTATTCTTTATGAATTCTCTGTTCAGTTCTATACCCCTCCATCAACTTTTATTGTTTTTAATTGAGCTATATATTTTTCTCCTCTCCCCCTTCCTCACCCTCCCCTTTCATCCTCTTCACTTCTTCCCTCTCCCAGGACCCCCATGCTCCCAATTTACTCGGGAGATCTTGTCTTTTACTAGAGTTCCATTTCATTGAGAGTTCAAAACCCCTGGGTTTATTTCTCTGATCATTTGGATATGCACTGAACTTGAGTGGGGCATTAAATTACTTAGAAATTGGAAAGACGGTTCAATGGGGACAGGGGAGGTGGCTCTGTGAGTAAGAGTGTTTGGTACGCAAGCATGAGGGCCTGAGTTCAAGTCCCCAAATTCCACGTTATAAAAAGACAACTGTGGCTACACATGCCTTAAAATCCCAGCATTAGGAGGTGGGAATTGTAGATTCTAGGAGCTAGTTGGCCAGCAAATCTTCGGGTTCAGTGAGAGACCCTACCTCAAGGGAATGAAGTAGAGACTGATAGAGTAAGACGTTTTACCTCTTCACTTAAATATACACATGCGCACACTTCACACACACATAGTAAATAATAAATTACTTGGCCTTCCTCCTACTTTCTCCAAAATTTTACAATGATAAGCAAAATAATTTTTAGTTTAGAATGAAAATATAAATACTTTAATTAGTCAGTCAGGAGATATTAAGTAGTTAAAAACTTTATCCTTAAGAATATGGATATTTATATCCTGTATCACTGTCAACAACATTGTTTTGAGAGAAAGTTGAAGGAAGAACTCGTGAGAGAAATCACTGCATATTCTTCTGTTTGCCTTTCTGATTTCAATCTTATTATTAGATCATCGTTGCTAATCATGTTTCACTAACATGTCCCACCACCATCACAGTCGGTGTTTCTGTGTGTAATGCCATCTTTAATGCAATGTAGTGGATGGAAATAAAGCAGTTTGTTTGCACTCGCTGATGATTTGCTTGAATACTTCTGTTGACTCATATAGATCTCTAATAAAAACAGAACGTAAATTGTAAAACCTTAATTAATTTTACAAACTAGGGTATCCTGGGGGAGCTTTGGCTTTTATTGGTTGAAACCTTCTACATATTTTGTTAGAACTCTAAATTAATCAACAAAGCACGCGTTTTTGATTTAATGGCATAGCAAAGGGTCACTAGTTTGAAGCTCCAATCTTACTGCTTGTTACAATAGTGGTTTGAGGTATAACAAATTTTTTATGTTTGTGTGTGTGCATGCATGTGTATGCATGTATGGTATGTGTGTTGTATTTTATGTGTGTATGTTTGTTGTGGTGCTTGTGTGTGTTGTGTATGTGTGGTGTGTGTCTGTAAGAGAGTGTTTGAGGTGTGTGTGATGTATATTTGGTGTGTGTGTGTGGTGTGTATATATGTGTGTATGTGTGTGTATGTGTATGGGGTGTGTGTATGGAGTGGTGGTGAGTGTGTGTGTATGTGGTGTGTGTGGTGTTTATCTGGTGTGTGTGTGTGGTGTGTATGTATGTATGTATGTATGTGGATGGGGGTGTGGATGGGGTGGTGGTGAGTGCCTGTGTGTGTATGTGTGTGTGTGTGTGTGTGTGTATGTGGTGGGCATGTGTGAAGTGTATATTTGGTGTGTATGTATGTGTGTATGTGTGTGTATGTGTATGGGGTGTTTGGATGGGGTGGTGGTGAGTGCGTGTGCGTGTGTGTGTGTGTGTGTGTGTGTGTGTATGATGGCATGTATGTGACAGTAAGAGGACATTTCAGGATTGGTTTTCTCTTTCTAGTTCCTATTTGAGGAAGGGTCCCTTGTTTCTGCCACATTGTATTCAGGCTACCTGACCAGGGAGCTTCCTGGTGATTCTTGTCTGTCCCCCATCTCACTGTCGGATTTCTGGGCTTGCAGAGATGTGACCCCGCAGTCAGCCCTTTTGTAAGGTGGGTTCTAGGTATTGAACTCAAGTTGCCAGATTTGTGAGCAAGTGATTTCACCCACTGAGCCATCCTGCCAACTCAGGAGATTGATTTTTGTTAAGGTTGACAATAAAATAAATGCTGGATTATTTGTAAAAAACAAAACAACTGTGATGATACTACTTAGTGCCTATTACTTCTCAGAGATCCAGAAAGTGTTTTACTCCTGCATCATTAATTCTCCTGACCACCTCATGCTTACTGAAGTGACATAATAGTGCCACTCTTAGTTTGCCTCTCTTCTGAAAAATACTGCGTGAAATGTTTCTATTAAAACTGCTTTTCCTCAGCAAGGCTCCAGCATGTACAGAGTCTGATTATAAACGAATCAGGGCTTTAACTAGTCAGAGCTACAAATCCCGATTTGTTCATTTGCTCTTAATTACAAATTTTTAAAATGTTAGTTGATATGATCCAGCTACGAAAGAGGGAATATTTTGCATATCTACCATCTGTTTTGCTCTCATGTCAATCATTTCTCCCAGCACATCCAAGGACAAGCAAAGGCTCGCCAACCAGCATTCGTATCTCTGTTTTTGAGCATGGACTTGCAATCATCATCAGCTCAATTTGTTTCCATGTTTTACTTCCCTGCTGAAGATCCACTGTTTCTCTAAGTATTTGTAGGATTTATGATTTGGTTTGAAATGGTCCTCATTAATCATAGCACAAATAACGACTTTCAGGTATTCTCAAGGAGACTGAAGGTACAGACGGCTCAGCAGGTTTTATGCTGGCATGTTCCCAAATGGATCGATGAAGATTTTGCTGACTTCACTGTGATGTGACAGGATTATACTGGTTTGGTGAAGAATAACACCAGTAGGAATAACCTCTGATTGTCAAGAATGGCCTCAGCTATACATTATATTTACGCAAAGCAGGCATTATTAACATTTTAAAATGCTGTAGAAACTAAGACATTGAGATAGCATGGCCGGGGCCCTGTACTCATAACTCTATAGAGCAAAGATTGTCAACATCCTGATCTTTGAGCTAAAGTGTCAGTACTCATGGTCACATTCTTATGTCCATTTTCTTCAAGCCATTTAAAGCTATTCTCAGTGAATCTGAATACTTTGTGATGTCCCCTGACATCATAGATCTATGGATTGATACCTAACATAACAATGCATATTTTTAATGCTTAAAACACACAACAAATAATCTAATACTTATAGCACACAACAAATAATCTAATGCATATCGCACACAACAAATAATCTAATGCTTATCGCCTGGGAAGCACAGCAGCTAGCATTCATCTGAATAATGGCTGAGTTGAAATCAAAGATAGAAAAACACCTAGGACTGAACTAGATGAAGCAGTTAGTACAACTAATTATGTTTTCTAATTCATATTTTCCCAAGGTTTTAATATTCATGAAGCATTTTGTAAATATAAGCCTTTCAACATCTGTGCAGTTAAGATTCATAAGCTGAATTTCACAGAAGAGCAAATGAGTTCAGTGAAGCTCAGTAATAGACAGGGATACACAGTGAATATGACCAGCATGTTGCAGTTAACGTTTGCCAACCCAGTACTTTCCACGACACAGGAGGATTCTGTTTAGGACACATTAACTATTTCTAGTCTTTCTCAGTATTCATATTTAATAAGCTATTTTGCCTCTCTTGAACAATTCTATTAATTTCATATATGCCCACTCAGGGAAAGTAGCTTCACCAAATGAGGTATATGCTTTATTTGTGGTAACCACGTTGAAAAAAAGGATTTGAAATACTGGACATGCAGAAGAATAAATAAGTTATAATTCTGTCACAGAGTAAGTCATATTAAAATTATCTCAGCGGCCTCAGTTGTAACAAGTGAGTTGTTCAGTTCAGTTCAGAAGCATCTGCCCTTTGAGATAAGGGTCATGCTGCAGCTGGAACATCAAAGAAGACACACAGATCACCGTTCTTGCATATTGAGAAAGCAGCTACCTCTCTCCTTGCCAAACACTGAACCTCGTCCTGCAAGGTTGCAGTCCTCTGTGATGTAACTCATGAGAAGTTAAGGATGTAATTTCAAGCAGCCAGACCTTTTCAATGTGTCTTCCGTGATGTTGTGTCTTTGGGTTTATATGACCATTTTTAAAGACTGAGTTTCATGGTCTCATTTCTCATTCATGCTTCAGAGGTGCTGCCTGTACCAAACAATCAAGGATTAGTATATGTATTATTTTCCTCATTCAACCCAATAAATGAGCTACATATTGCCTTGTGCAGTGCACAGTCAATAATTTAGAATGGATTACTGGGTGGCCCAATTCCAAAAGCAGTTACCTGATCTATTTTTTTCAAAGCATCCCCTTTCTTACTCTATTTCCACTCTTGTCTCAGGAGAGCTTCCACCAATCTGTATGTTAATATTTAAAATTCCTCATTAGTACAAAGTCATCTAGCTTTTTAGCTCCAAGTCTCCTCAAGCATCACCTTCTCAGGCTTCGTAATATAAATGTGCATTTTCTTATGTTTAAAGGAGGAATACTTTATTTTGGGGAGTGGTACCTACTGAATCTCATATGAAATCCCTGTGTCCTTCACATTCCACTGCCTGGCTATGCATGGAAGAAAAAGTTACTTCCTGGGCTTTCTGTTGTTTTTGTGGTTTACTTTCTACATTTAATGATAAAATATCAAGAAAATATCTGGGCTTACTATTAGTTATTGGTAATACATTGAAATGCACACTTTCCATTCCCTATATTCACATCTTAGGAAATCCTCAATCTTACCCTCTCCCCCATCACAACCCTTCTTCTTCTTCTTCTTCTTCTTCTTCTTCTTCTTCTTCTTCTTCTTCTTCTTCTTCTTCTTCTTCTTCTTCTTCTTCTTCTTCTTCTTCAATAATTTAATGATGGGGTGGTAGGCATTTGTGACTACACCTGGTTCTTAAAATAAATTTTTTTGATTCATTAGCTCCCAAATCTTGTCCCTTAGAAGAATATTTCGATAACAGAGAAGCCAGTTGATAATAATCTTAAGGAGCCAAGATGAGATGCTCTGTATCTTTCCAGCGAGCACCTTCAGTTCCCAAAGTTCAAAGTTCACACATTCATTCAGCTTTCACTTACCTTGTCACTCTCAAATAATCAGTGGTTGCCTGCCCACGGCTGGTCTCTTTGTCCTTGTACTTAAAATCAACATAGATATTTTCTATCTTCGTTTTTGGTACATCTGTCTTCTGTCTGCTCAAGAATAGTTGTGAACCATTTGCGGAAGGGTCACATCTTCCCATGGTGCAATGGTACCTTTCTGTTTGCTAGCAGATCACATAGCATTAGCTTGAAGGCAAGAGAGATACTAGAATTGATCAATAATTCCCCGAGGTTTGTCTCAGAAGTTTACTGAGATGAAATGTGGTAAAGGGCATGAGCTGCTTCTTAGGGCATGTGCATTTGCAGGTGATATGCATTACTAGAAGCTGGAAATGAAGGATGTTTAACTTTCACATTTTCACATGAATTATATTAACATTCCTGGGTGAGAGCTGATATGGGGGGAGCCTGAAGGACAAAGCAGTATTTTGTTAAGAGAGTCTGATGTGGTAGTTTTTTTGCAAGCAGAAAGATTGATTAAGAGTTAAATTAAATCACATATTTAGTCCTGATACCAAAAGATTAAGCACCAATAATGCTATTTTTAATCTAGCCTAGTCTAGATAAAAATTAAGGTAGGGCTTAAAAAGTCATTGGTAGTTGAGAAGATATATTTTTAGAAAATATTGTTTGAACTATGTAATAGAATATAAAGTGGAAAAACACACTCAAATAAGTACATTGTTTGAACAAGGTAATTTACATATTATCACTATTGACAAAATTAGTTCAGAGGTAAGAAAATGTGTCTACTTTAACCCAAAGCAGCTCAGGTGTAGGTGGGTGAAGTAGATGTATTACACATTATACAGGAATGTAGGATGCACATTCTCACCCACCTGAAGCAGGCTGTGAATATCCAGTCTGCTCAAATATCCCCAGAAGGTGATTGTCATGTTGATGTCCTTATGCTGTAAGGGAAGAACATAAAATTCAATACTAACTTTGAATTTTAACACTTGATGGGTAGCTAACCATGAATCAGCCCACAGCACTCTTTGATCATCTAAACAAGTAATTAGTGTATTAAAATTCTAGAAGGGGAAATCCTTAGTGCTGAGAAGGAGAGAAACTAAAGGGACAGAATGTGAGCCCATGTAGACACTGTACAGGCTTAGAGAGAAGCCCAGGTCCTTTACAGAAGCTCCAATACTGGAGGCTAACGTAAGGAGGTGACTGGTGACACCTCTGAGTCAACTTTAGGTACATTAAATATCTTTACTTTTAGAAGATTTTTAAAAATAATTTAAACACCATTGTAGAGCTAATGCAGTGACCTAGGATTTTTTTCATCCCAAAGAAGCCATGCTTCTTGCCCAGGTTTCTAGAGCAGTCCAGTGGCAGAGCTCACTTGAGTCCAGGCGGTGGTCTAGTTGCTGCTCCCTTTATGCTCTCCATGTCCCTGTGGCAATGGCAGTATATGGGCAAAAAGACTGCATGTCTTACCTCTCGGCAAGTTGTACATGTGAAGCTATGCCTGTGTTCTTGGTAGGGGAGTGACCACATTAATTTTTCAAAAGGACATTTACTCAGTGTGTCACACTGCCAACACAGAATGGGAAACAGAACAAGAGCTTTGCTACATGCCCAGTACAAGGCAATCAATACACCCTAGGACTGTCACAAAATATTTTAATTTTAAAATAATGTGCATTTTCATCCACTGTTTCAAAGGTGCAGCCCTTAACAATTAACACCATTTCTACAAAAAAAAAAATCTGCTGAGTGGGAAAGTTAGTGACAGTCCTAACCAGGGGACCAGAGGAGCAGTCAAGCCCCTTTATAGCCTCGGAGCAATTTTCTGAATGAAGTCTTACATCATCATCTATCTTTAGAGTAGTCACATTTTCATAAACTGGCAAGTCATTCTCGTACATTTAGAGGCATCTTAACTTTTACTGGTCAAAACTGCCTGTCATAGCCATCACTTAGAGTGATCTGTCAAGCATTCTCTGAAATAATTAGTTGTTAAATGGTGTTTGTGATTATGAGGTGGTCCATCTCACATCAATTTAACCTTCCAGAAATTCACAGTGCTATTACCATTCCATCCTCACACTCAGTCGTCTGCCAAATTAAAGCCGCTATTGTTTTGGGCTTATGTTGTATTTCCCTGATGACAAAGGCCTACCACCAAAAGCCACCAAGACAACCTATTAAAATTAATGAACGCCCCAGAAATCTGGTAAGCAATTTCACAATCTAATGAGAAGGACAGAGCTCTTGAAGCTATTTTCCTTCCCTTGCCTTGTGCACATGATATTTCCTCTGCCTGCTGGACTAACTAGTATGAGCAGGGTCAGGGTGGCTTGAAGGTATTGCCTAAGCTGTTGTGCAGAACTCACCAGGCATTGCAGAACTGGCTCTCTGCATATATATAGCTCCTAAGCTTCTTAAACATCCGCGCACACGTGTGAATAGCTATGTAATAGCTACATTTGGTATGCCTGTGCTATGACTCTGTGCGAGTCTCCTGACCTCAGAGGAATCCCTGCAATTCCCTGAACTCTGGAGTTAGGGACATGAGGCACATAGCTCTTTCCGCCTTCCCTGGTGACTGGTACTCCTGGGTCCCAAGAATCTGCAATGCCTCATCTCTCAAGCAGCTAATCAGAGGAGACTGAGAAGATGAGAAAGGATATACGTAGAACTTGGGAAGAGCGGGTGTACCTAAGATGATGTCTCTGAATCTAGGAGCCTTGATTCTGCGGCTCTATTTACAAAGCCTTGGAAAACTGGAGGGGAGGCAAAGCCATCCAGAATATAAAATCCTTTGAGATAATTTCTGTCATCATCCTGGAAGCCACACCGCCCAGCTGCTGTCCAGCGCAGGGATCACAGAGTCCGGGCAGCGCTGTGAACAGAGGCTGCAAGTCGCAGGCGCCACCCGGACACTTTGCGCTTCGGTGGGCTTTGCGCCCTGAAGACTTGTCCCCGCACCATCTTCCCAGGGGCTGTGCTGGAGGTCTGAAACAGCCCTGCTGGTGCCTCGAAAGGGAGTTTCTAGAAGCTCCATTTCTGCTGCCTCCCCTCCCCTTCGGATTTTGGATTTTACCCCAGCCAGGGAGCTAGCAGCTGCAGCTCCACAGCATCCACCCGCTCTCCTAGGGGACCAGGTGCCTCCGACGCCGCTTTCAGCGGGCCGGTCTGAGGGCTTGACCCCGGCGCTGCGGTGGGGCGGATGCTCCCGTGCCGGGGCCGGGGACTCCCCGCCCTTGCGCGCGACCCCGCGCCCGGGCGGGCGGCGCTTGCGGCGGGCAGGGGGCGGGTAGGGCAGCCTGGACTCGTCCTGGGGTAGCCGCCTCCTTTGCATCCTGCCCGCGCATCTCGGAGCCCAGCCGCATCCTCCACCTCTGCCTCTGGCGGCTGCCAGCCTCCACCTCGCGCCACCTCGGCCTCCCGCCGCCCCCGCCCCCGCCCCCGGTGGCTGTGCCTCGGCGGAGCCCGGAGGGGGCCTGTGGCTCGTTGGCCGCCCGCTAGGCTCGACTTGGCAGGGAGGCGTGCATGCCCCTGCTGCCCGCGGCGCTCATCAGCAGCATGCTCTATTTCCAGATGGTGATCATGGCAGGGACGGTGATGTTGGCGTACTACTTCGAATACACGGACACGTTCACTGTGAACGTGCAGGGATTCTTCTGCCACGACAGCGCCTACCGCAAGCCCTATCCGGGCCCAGAGGACAGCAGCGCCGTGCCCCCTGTGCTCCTTTACTCGCTGGCTGCTGGCGTCCCGGTGCTCGTGGTAAGCCCAGGGCTACCGGCCCTCTCTTGCCTTCTGCAGATTGAGGATCCTCCAGGAGGACCAGGGTACATCAACCTTTACCATCTAAGTTTCTCCAACTTGGTGGCAGCCCTCTTCCTCCAGAGGACATCCTTCTGGGGATCACGGGGGCGGGGGTGAGAGGGAAGCCTGCAGGGCTGGGTGGCTCAAAGACTGGAAGAGCTCTGCAGGAGGTGATGGGAGGGTGGCAGGATGCAAAGGGGGTGAGCCTCTGAAGCGAATAGACTCGATCCATTCTGTGGCCCTGCCTAGTTGGTTGGCCTCCTCCTGGATTTTGCTAGGAAGTGGAGCAGCAGCCTGGGGTGGGGTAGAAGAGTAAGGTGCTAGGCTGGGGAAGGGATCCCAGCCCAGTCAGGGCAGGGGCAAATGCTTCTGTTTTATTCCCCTCCTTTCCCTCCAGATGAAAGAGCCAGGTGCACTGAGCTGGAGATCAGCTCACAAGTATCTCAAAATGTCTTTGGGCATCTGTAAATGAAGAGGCCTCAGCAACAGGGCTTTGCTGGAAAGCAGGAGCGGAGGAGCCTGCATCACAAGAGCACTTTAGATTTATTTAAAGGCTATCTTCTCCCTGGATGGCTCTAGAGCTTGCTTCTTCCTTGCTAGATTTATTGACTCTCTCTCCTCTCTGGTGTGTGTGTGTGTGTGTGTGTGTGTGTGTGTGTGTGTGTGAGACTGTCCAAGTGGGGGGAGAGGACAAAGCTATATAGATACGTTCTCTCTCACACACACACACGACATGTAACTCTTGAGCTAATAAATATACCACAATTTGCATATATGAACACAATACAAAGTTCACTGTAGGAGATGACTGATATTTCTTTGGAGACCAACCGCACTATGGTTCCTTTACATTGACAAAATTATCTGAGGTTCCCTTCCCATGAAGCTTCCTCTCCTTTCTACCCTCCCTCTCGCCCTCTCCCTATACAACGAATAAGAAGTTAGATAACAGAAGGGCAAGGGAGCATGAGCTTTCTTTTCCCATAGCTGAACGTATGAATTGAAGTTGTGAGTAAGTGTATCTACGGCTCCCATTTTCTAAAATTTTGTCTTTTCTTTGGCCTTCAGGAAAGTGATTTAAGAATTTTCAAAACGAAAAGTTCTTATCACAAAATGGCAACGATACAGATAAACCAAGCCAGTTCTAGATAGCGTCAAAGTAACTGTTTAACACACCACTGCACAGATGACTTCAACTTTAGCTCTTAGCACAATGGTTGAGCCTGTGTTAGGACTTCCTTCCCTTGGAATATCTTTAGTTTGATTTTGTTTTTGACATTGGATTTGCTAAAATGTGTCAGAAATCCTCCGTGCAGTTTCAAGCTCCAGTTCTCTCTCCTAGTTTGAAAAGTTGCCAGAACAAAAGCTGTCCTAGTTTCTGGGGTACTTTTTGACTTTGCAGATTCTGGGTTTTCAGGCACATGCTTTCTAGGAGATTAAGTAGCACAGAGATCTTTTTTTAAGATTTTTTTTTAATGGAAAAAGCCAATTGCTTTGGGGTCATTGATTTATCTGCAACCACAATCAATATGTCTGTCTCTGTAATTGGCATTCAGTTTCCTCAATAAGATAGCACTTGCCAGCCTTGAACTATCCATCCCTGGTGGCAAGTACCAGTTTAGAATTGAAAATACACTGGCCCAAGATTTCTCACTTTGGGAAGGCCTTGGGAGAACCTAAGGGGATAAGGGAGCTAAGCACCACTGAGTGGAACTGAGCCGCTGTAGGCATGCGCTTTTGAGGAACAGCCTCTCCTTCTGTTGGAGGAAACTGAGGTTTAAATACTAGACTGGAAATACCTGAAAACAGCAACAAAAGGTAGATCTGGTGTTCACATGCCCAGGAACTAGTGCCAAGTGCCATGCTTCTACTTCCAAAGAACTTGTCTCAAAGCTGGGAGCTGCTGGAGATGACATGGAGAGAGCCACAAACAGAGATTTATGAAAGGGGGGCTCCAACTTGGCTTTCTTGTGTTGACCTCCAGATATGAATGAATAGGTTTAAAAATCAATGTGAAGAAAAATATTGAATTTTGGATGGTTGGACTCTGTTTCCCTTTCTCCTAGGAATAGTAAATTCTGTTACCACATGATGAGCCAATGCAGCAATGGCAGCTTGCTTCTCCATTCTTAAGAACATGGCTTTAAGCATGCTCTTTTCTCATAAGAATAGCAACAATGTGAACAATACCCAACCACGGGGAAGACAATATTTTATTCTTGGATGCTTGAGTATGTTTTCCATACTGTGGGGTATGGAAAACTCTGTGACTTTGAGGACAGCCTGGTCTACAAGGGCTGGTTCCGAAGCTACAGAGAAACCCTGTCTCAAAAAACCAAAAAAAGACATTTGGTTTTTAATTTAATTTTATTATTATTTCATGTAATACAATAGACCTCTGGTACTGGAGTTACAGACAGTTGTGAACTGCCATGGGAGTCCTGGGGATTGAACCCAGTTCTTCTTGAAGAGCATGCAATGCTCTTAACCACAAAGCCATCTTTCCAGCCCTTTCATAAAACCATTTTGGGAAGCAGGAGCTGAGAAAGAGTATGTGCTCAAGGACCAAAGTTAAAATGTTGCCCTAATGGTTTCAGCCCTAGTCTATCAGTCTTCTAAGTCTGTGCCTTTTCTGTTATCAATTATTAATCCAATCTGATCATAAATCATTATTCTAATTAAGTGCTTCAAGCTTTTCCCTTGTGTCATATTTAGTGTATTTTGACTGCTAAGGTTCATATTTATTGATTTGTTGTCTTAACTTTTTATATGTGTTCTTAACTTGGAGGATGATTTTGAAATATCCTCAATATTTCTACCTGTGGATTAATTTTTATTTGTCCAAAAATGTAAAAGCTTGTGGTTTTTGAACTGCATTACATTTATTTATTTACCTACTTATTATGGGCAGCAAGACAGGAGATTTCTAAATATAGTAGGCAGCCTAAGATGTGTGATCTTCCCTTGTGGAGACTGCAGGCACATGACTTTACCTGGGTGAATTTTAGGATTGGAAACTTTACCTGCTGTGAAACCTTGAAAATTTTATTTAAGCTTATTAATTCTCAGTTCTTTCAGTCACAAAATTTTGCATTTAAATTATTTATAATATGCAAATATCCTTTTCTCTTCATGATTGATACTTTCTCATAGATCATTGGCATGTGTATTGTAATTTGGGGTGCTGGGGATTGAATCCAGGGACTGAGGAGGTTTGTTCCTAGCTCAACATTATTATTAATAAAATAATGATCAGGAAAAGTTTCCTGGATCCTTCTGTTACCAATATTTGTCTGTTAGAGCAGCTGCTCTAAGGGTAATTTCAGACATAAACTACAGTTGCTGATTCTAAGTAGTTTATGGTGGAATTTGAAAAATTTGAGAAACACACTGGCAATCACAATAATCGTGAAAACGTATATGCTTGGCTGAGTGTGGTGGTGCACACTTGTAAAAGCAGCATTCAGAGGTTGAGGCAGGAGGATCATCAATGTCAGGTTAACCTGGACTACATAGTGAGGTGAAAGTTAGTTTTGTCTTCAGAGTAAAACCCTGTATCCACAAAACAAAGCATAACAAAACTAAACAGCCAGGGATACAGTGTAGTTGTAGATTCTGTTAGCTTAGTATATTCAAGGTCCTTAGTTTAGTCCCCAGCACTGCAAGAAAGAAAAGAAATATGTTGATATGTAGAGACATATGTATTTGCACATACATGTCACAAAGACCTCTGCTGATACAGGGAAGGACAAGATCACTTTCTTTTGGAGGACTGAAGAAAGACTTCATGAAAATGGTTGCATATGATGAATGATTTATCTCTAATTAATTAATCAACTATTTTTTGGTCAGTGTCAATACCAAGAGCCTTGTATGACTACTCGGAAAGTGCTGTCCTGGTGAGCTGTGTTCCCAGCCCTTGGGATTTGAGGGGTGTACCTACAGCTTCATTCCAAGAATGGTGGAAGCAGATGATGACAGGCAATCATTTCCTACTCAGGGTCTTTCTTTCATAAAGTCTTGCTTTGGAAAACCACTTCTGTGTTGTGCTACAGTATACAGAACAGATAAGGGCGTTAGATAAGTCTGGACTCTCAATCTGGCTTCTCTTACTAATTAGCCAGCTACTTTGACCAAAGCTTCTTATTTCATAAACCGGATTAAAAAACAATAACACAAACAAACAAACAAAAAATGTAATTTCCTGCTGGGCAGGGTGGCTTATGCCTTTAGTTCCCCCAAAGCAGACACATTTCTGTGAGTTCCAGGCAAGCCTAGTCTATATAATGAGTGGCAGGCAAGCCCAGGATACCCAATGAGACTCTGTCTAAACTAAAATGAAAAAAAAAATATCCATCATCCAATGAAACTAAAATAATATAAAACCACATCTAACTCCTGGAGAGTTAATGCATGCGGAGGTTCAGATTCGGGATTCTCTTGCTTGGGTATAAGTCTATTCTGGTATTTTCCATTGGTAAGAACTTGAGCCAGTGTCTCTCTGCCCAGATTTCTTCAATGATAAAATAGAGGTGTTGTGGAAATTGGCCTTGTGGGGCTTTTGTGAATGTAAGATTATTTAATATGCATACGTACTAGAGTAGTGGCCCTCTCTATACTTCTGTGGATTGCTTAACTCCATGCCACTGTGAGAGTGCTCTCCTCAGACACATGTCCCATCCTTACAGCTGTTTTTATCAATGACATGTAAGAAGTTCAGTGAGAGATCATTGTGAAAGAATTTAGTTATTTAAATCCATTAATGCATTTCATTTCCACATTACAATTATGAAGGTAACTGAGACATAGGGAGTTTAGATGGCTAATCCAGAGTCTTGTGATGACAGTGCCATTCTCCAACGTCTGCGCATTTACCTCTTTTGTTAAAAACCTTTACTCTGACAGGCTAACTAGTCTTTTAAGATTTTTAGTCACAGTGACTCAGCCCAACAAAGTCAACATTTTTCTCAAACCTTTTGTCCTGAATTTCATTTTCCCTGGTTTGGTGGTAAACTGTGTACCCCACTGTAGAGAATAGTCTCCATGTGTGATGTAGGAAATTGTTTTGTTTCCTGTTCTGCTTGGAAGTGTTGCAGAGAGGTGGGTGGCAGCAGAAGGGATTCAGAGTTGTGTGGTTCTGCTTTCAAGCACGGCTATTATCTCAGCTGCACACACTGAGCAGGGACTGTAGGCACCCACATTTGTGGAGATCCACAGTCTCCTAGATTTGCAATCTGTGGTGCTGGAGAGGTGAGGTGCCTTCTCTAAGGCATGCTTCTTAAAGTAAGAGAGGCTTAGCACTAGATCGTGCAACACCATTCATGTGTGGAAATCGGATGTATGTTTATACATACACAAGGAAAGTTTAAGATGTTTGTTTTAGGATTCCCTAAATGAACTATTCTTGCGGGGAGGGTCTGTGAGTCTGTTTGAAGCCCTACTAATGCCTTTTGTTTTTCTTTAGAAATTGCCACTCATTCACATTCTCCTTTCCCTTTTCTTCCTCTTCTTTCCTTCCCTTTCTGTTTAAAAAGTAATTCTCTTTGTCCCTCTTTTTCCTTTCATCTCCACTAGTTTTCCTACTGATAAGGAAATGGTGGCAGGAAGCAGAAGCCTGGCTAGCTTTCTCCTGCTTCTGTCTCTCACTCACCTTTCCTCTTTCTTTTCTCCTTTCCTTCCACCTGTTATCTACAAGTCATCCTTGTGACATTTTTGAGACATTTACTGTAATTGAAATATGTGGACTTACTCCACCCTACCTTCAAAAGCTTTTATGAGTGACAATTGAATGAGAGAAAAAGAGCATTTTGGAGACCATGTCACTTCATAAATACAATGAAGATACGGTGTGAACAGGTCACATGATTGGCATCATTTCTAGCTCTATTTTGTCAGACTTATGCATGTATATCATGACATAAGAAAATGAATATGACTTTTACAGTCTTTGTATTGATTTTTCTGTACGCAGAATGGCATAGGCAAAGAGTTAGTAGTATAAAAATGTCTAAGTAATTATTACAGACTATTACTCTAATGTATAATGCTGGTTTCTAAAATATTTCAGTAACTTTAAATGTTTTCAAGATTCTTATTAAGAATCATCTTGTTCATTTCTGTAATTTTAAATAGATATAGTATGGGGAATACATGAATGCCTTTGTTAAATATATACCACAACACATGAAGTCTTAGCTTTTTTACCCCCTCAAGCCGAAGTCTGTAGACTTTTTAAATGATATAAAGAATTTACCATGTACTAGGTACAGCACTGCTGACCAGGCTTCTTAAAAAAAAAAGAAATAATCCCTACTCTTCAAGAACGCATACCAGCAGAGTAAAAATTATACCTCTAAGCCTCAGTTCTCTTGTTTATAAAACAGACATAAGAATACGTAACATGATCTCTTCCATGAACTAACAAAATGTCGGTGCTAAGTGTTCAGTTGGTGGTAGCTGTTTTTCTACAATAATGCCTGCTATTCGTATTGATAGCACAGAGTAAAATGACATCACACACACTTAACCACTTTTGAACGAATGAGGTAAGCCATTTACTGTGCACATTAATTCTTTCAGATAGTGTGTGCAGTGGCACCTCTAGAGTGCTTTAGCAATTTGCTTCAGTTGGTAAATGACATGTTGAAGACCTGCACCTATTACTTCAAGTCCAGTGCTCTGGTAGCTACATAGAGTTGGCCACTAATTTGATTCATAGTATATATGACTGCGTTCCTAGCAGCAGAGAAGAGTTAAAGCATATTGAGTTAATATCAATGTGTTATTTGCCCTATGCCCATTAATGTAGAGTCTCAGTGAACAGAAATTGAAAAAGCTAAACACTGGAAAGGGGAGTTTAAAATCTATGTTCAAATAGATGAACTCTCTTCATATTGAAACCATCACAATAGCCGATAGGATTTGACTTTTTCGGGTCTGCATTCTCATGCACTCACATGGCAGAATAGGTGCTGATGTCAGAACAATGACCCTTACCTATACTTAGGAGGACCCTTTTAATAGACTTTGGAAACTCATGGAATATTATTAGGTTGGAAGAGATTTTAAAATATGCAAAATAGGATTTTATCAGTACTATTTAAACTGCTTCTGAGAATGGCAGTTTTCACTCAGCAGGCTGGTTACATTTTTAGTCTTATTATGACAGATGTAGTTTGAGAATCATTGTCAGCAAATTACCATTTTTAAAGGGATAAAAACAGAATTACATTTATTTCAAAACAGGTACATTTAAAATTTTAAAGACAGATTCTGTGATACATATTTCTCACTGAGAGAACATGTATGAATGAATGAGTGAGTATGTGTGTGTATAAGTGTGTGTTTGTTGTGTGTGTGTGTGTGTGTGTATAGATTTATAAGTGGTTTGACATTTAATAAATTTGTAAGTTTTGTATGAATTCACTTTTATTCCCCCTGTATCTCATCTGATGCTTCTTCCCACTCCAATCCAGTTTTCTAGAACATTCTTGGCAGTCCAAGCAGTAATTTCCCGACTTGTATCTCTTGAAAATTACAAATTGTATATGAATTATGACATTCAGGTCATTTTGTACTGTGGTTGACAATACATTATTATCATATTTCCATCATTAGATTTGGACATTTCAAATTTAGAATATTGTAAACTGACTTGAATTTCTTTTGTTGAATATCTAGGGTATTTTTGATAAATAAGCTATCAAGGCACTCATTGAAGTTGTGGTGATGAAGTTATAATGAATTTGAATTCAAATAATAGGCCAAAAAATTCTGCTGAGCTTTCAGTTATTTAATAGCTTTCCATTACAGCAGGCAGAAGTGTCCAAATTACTTGTTAAGTTCAATGAGTCCTTAGCTGTTGGTCCTCAATGATGATTTAGATGGATGAAATGCTATCTGAAGGGTTAGCACAGCCAAGATGGGATTGGATTGACAAAGTCCAAACCAAACATAGTTGGGATCTTCTGAATTCATCAGGATAAAACCATTAAGGAATAGGGTATAGACCACACCAGAGTCTTAATCCTTGCATGTTCAGGTATGGGAATATAAACCCATTCACATCAATTGAAATATTTTTCCTTTCACCAGTGAAGGTGCATTTTTAGCAATTCATCATGATAATTAAAAACCAGTCTTTTCATCAATAGAGAAAACCCTTTTCTTCTGCCCTCTTTGCTAATTAAGTCAGCCATTAATTAATATACAGATAGCAAAGAGACTTTGGCAGCTTCTTTGTAATAATAAGACCTGTTTTAATTCTCTGTCACTGTGACAACATACCTGAGATGAATAGCATGGAGGGAGGAAGGATTTAGTTTGATTCATGGTTTCAGTCCACAGTCACCTGGCTTCTGGGCCTGGGGGATAGAGGAAAAGGCAGTGCACCAAAATGAAAGTACATGAAGGAGCAAAGCAATTCACCTCACACTGGCTAGGCAACAGAGGAAGAAAAAAGAGTGCTTGCATTTATAACAAAGCTCTACTTCAAAAAGCCATTAAGTTATTACTTTATCAATGGATTAATCTTCTGTGAGTTTGGAGCCCTCACGATCCAATGACTTCCTAAAGGCCCCAGATCCTCCCACTGCAGCACTAGGGACCAGAGTCTTCAATACATGCTCTTCAGGATAGATTCATGAACCAAATCATAACCATACTTGTGACTGACTACTCTGGACTTTGAACTTCGCTAGCATTTTAGCAGACCATCCCTGGAAGTAGAGCTGATATCAGTAAGATTATATGTACTAATTCATACCACATACATCATCCTAGACTCAATTGCAGATGTCATCACTTAAGGACTGGTTCTTCTCTTGTTTCTCAAACATATTCTCAAGATACCTTAGCTAAATGGTGGCATGCATGATTGTCTTTGTCTTATATCCATTTCCATATTTTGCTAGCTTATTTATTTCCTGAGAATGTACATTGTGTGTGATACACAGGGTATGGATGCTGAGATATAAAACAAGTACAAATGGAATAATAGAAAGCAGGACTGTGAAAGATTACTTCTCTTCAACCACTTTGTGTTTCCTTCTCTCAGATTTCTTTTCTCTGGACAAATACATAGTGAATAGCTTTCATGGGCATCATACTTTGAATTAATGTCTTTAAGAAGTCAAATTCATTGTTGCAAATATCCAGGGATTTATTATATTTCAAAGCAAAATTGGAAATAGTTGAAATAAACACTTTGCTTATATGTCTGCATATTATTGAAATAACTTGTGGCCTTTCCCTGCTAATAGAAGTCAGATTTGTGTTGCTATAACCCAAACCTCTGTGTGTTTCTCATACTTTCAGTATTGACAGCAGAAACTGTACTTTGTTGAAATCTTCATTTTAGATTTAGCCCCCGTCAGCTTGGGTACATAGAAGCATCTTGTATTTCCAGAGACCTCATCAAAGCAGAATGTCACGATCTCACAGACACTGAAACCAAGCAGTCTCAGAGAGATGCTGCACCGGAGGATTCATCTTGGAATTTCAAATGAACTACTGACATTTTCAATTGAAAGGGGGAAAAAAAGACAGTATCTTTGGGCTGGTGACAATGACCTCTTCCTTCCCATGTGCCTGGGCAGTATTTGCTTAGTTACAAAAATGAATGAAGAGCCTTAGTCATAAGTACGTGATAGCCCTCTTGCTCTTTCACAAAGGGACATTTGTTTCCTCTTCTTTCTGGTTTCACATCACATGGCTACTTGGGGTCCCCTTGTTTTTCTGGGTGAAGTCTGGAATACAGATATCAGACTCTAGAAGGTGCTTTATCCAAGCCGCACAATCAGTCTCTTTCTGGCCTTACATTTTTGGAAAAGGTTATGAATTCAGTGTGAAATGGAACATGCATCCTCATAGGCAGACCTCTTCAGCCATGGAACAGGAACTTAGGTATCTTTTATTTTTGCCTCTTAATTTTCTAATGAGTTGCCATGGAGATAAAGTGACTTATCCAAGGCCACTCAGCTAATGAGCAGATTGCACAGGCAGCTAATATGTTTAAAATGCTTAATGCCTATCTAGTATTGTTGTAAGTGCTACATACATACTAATTTAGACTTCTTCTCAACATTGGGAGTGACCCTATTGTATCTCAACTTAGAGATGAGAGCATCACATCAAGGCTCAGAAAGAGTGAGCAACGAGCCTAAGACACACAGCATGGAAGTGGTATGCCTTGACCCAATGCTTCTCCTGGAAGGAAGGATGAATGACATCTGTGGTGAATACCTTTTTTTTGCAGTGTTATTTGGGAAAATAAAATGCACAGTGTATTTATGGTAATAGTTTTTTTTCTTGTGACTTGTACTATCGACCCCGAACATTCTACCTATCAGTGTGTTTATAGTTAACACTTAGTTGAGATCTTAAAGAGGCAACCAAAGATGAGGAAAAAGGTTTTTTTCGGTTTTTTTGTTTGTCTGTTTGTTTTTTGAGACGGGTTTTCTCTGTAGCTTTGGAGCCTGTCCTGGAACTAACTCTAGTAGACCAGGCTGGCCTCAAACTCACAGAGATCTGCCTGCCTCTGCCTCCTGAGTGCTAGGATTAAAGGTGTGTGCCACCACCGCCTGGTGGAAAAAGGGCTTTTAAGGGGCTGGAGAGCTTGCTCTTTGGGTAAAATACTAGCTGCACATGCACAAAATCCTGAATTGAGATCCCAAGCAGCCATGTAAAAATGTTGGTTGAATTCAGTGTGCCTACAACCCCAGTGCTGTGTAGTTGAATACAGTCAGATGATCCCAGGAGTTCTCTGGCCAGCTAGCCTAAGCAATATGGAAAGATACAGGTTTCATGAGTATTGGTGGTTCGAAAACCATGGTAGAGGGTAATAGAAGAAAAATCTGAGACCAGTCTCTGGCCTCCACACATAGCTAAACACACTCTCTCTAATATGCCTGCACACATATATATCCCCTGCACACACACATGAACTCATACACAATGAATAAGTGAATGGATGAATAACATTGGAATCGAAAATCAGTGTTGGGTTTATGATACTTTTTTCTTTCCCTTAACATTAGCTGTTTCTACCAAAAAGGAAAGTCCCATTTAGAGAAACTGGTAGCTGAGTAACATTATATACAGTTTTGATGCATGCATTTTAAATTCTTATGTTGTGGTTTTGACATAAAAAACCGTATCACTGTCATAGAGAATATCAGATACAACCAAGGCATTGCCTTTGCCATCAGGTTTGGAACAAGAGGATAGAAAGGAGATTCAAGGGTATAAATATATTTAGGGAAAATCATAGATGTTGTGTATGCTTATTTTGAACTTATATTTTTAAAGGATACACCGTTTTGAGGGCTAGTGTTAGAATAATAAAGACAATGACTTTCTGGTTTGATTGCCTTTCTTGGGAACCGGCCGAGGCTTGAAAGTAGTTCTCTATGATGCTGTGCTCATATTATTCTCCATGCTCTTCATTTCCTTATGTTTCCCTACCCACGTCCTTAATTTAGGCAGCTTCAGGACCATCTCTCTGATACCTCGTTCCTTGATGCTTTTAGTCACCTTAGATATGTTGTGCCTGTAATTTCCTTTTTACATATGGCCATTTGTTTCTTGTCTTATACACTTTCACCCTTAGCCAAGTAGAAAAGGAATTCTACCACTTCTTGCACTGTCTTGCTCATGAATCATTAGATAGGAATAGACGCTTTTACTGGTTCACTACCACGTCTGTGAAAGGAAAGAGTCAATATCTTTCCCATAGGCTGGCTTCTTGGCTTCCTACACTTTAAGCTTGAGCCTAAGGCAAACTCTTCTAATTGAATTTGCCATCTTGGAAGCACATGACTGCTAAACACTTAATTGAATATACCCTATACAATATACTACAAGACCTCATGGTTGGTTACACATTTGATTTGATTACATAAACTTGTTGGCTGTCAAAACATTCTAAATTCCTATAGGGGAACAAATATGCTTTATAAATACATTTGCTTCTTGCTCAACACCTAACAACCTTTCAAATGACAGCAATAAATAGTTATTTGTGTGTTTTAAAAATAATAGAATTAAATAGAAAGTATAATTATTTCAGATATCCTCTTTTTATTCAATTCTTTAAAATTAAAAATATTTAAGGATTTCATAGACAAATATGATATATTGTATTTTAATCATATCAATCCCCACATGCCCTGTTCCTTCCAGAGACTCCCAACAAGTCCCCTTCTCAATTCTGCTCACTTCATGTCCCGCTTTTGTGAGCAATGGAGTCTAGTTGCTGCTGTTTGTATGCAGATAGGTGTTTGGGTAGTATGCTGGAGCTTGTGCAACATTCTAGGAGCCACATCTCCAAAGAAAAATTATCCGTAGCCCTCAAATGCCAATTGCTCATCGTCCGTAGGTGGGATATTGGATATTGCTCTGTATTTGTTTTGAAGTGTTGTTTTATCTTGTTCAGATCTTGTGCACCTAACCATAGCTGCTGTGGCTCTTTCATGCCTAGATGACAGTGGTTCCATAAGTTCTCCATACTTTTTGCCTTTTGAAAACCTTCTCCTATCTCTTCTACACTGTTTCCTGAACCTTGTGGGTATGGTGATGTAGATGTCCCATCTAGGGATGAACACTTCACCGTCACTTAGTCTCTGCACTTGGTAACTGTAAGCCCCTTTATCAACCATGAGGGATTCTTGTTTATTTAAATTTACTATTTATTTACTTGAGTGCATATCATAAAATGTGCCTAAGTGCATTATCCACTCATAGATACTTAGGTTGTGGAGCCCAAATTATTTTCCCAAGTTCAAGATTGTTAACATTTTATTTTATTTTATAGTCATGAATTTTAAATATTTTTCCTATGTGTATTCATTTAACTTTTCATTTAATCAAAGTTATGTAGAATATACTCTGAAAGTAAACTTCATTTCCTTAAGTGGAGAATATTTCTAATACCTCTAATTTTTCATTTACAAACCTTTAGCATCATTATGGTTTTGCTCTATAAACACTATTTCATTTTTGTTTTAAATTATAGCTAGCACTTTTAAAATTATCACTACAAGAGGATTTTTTGTTGTAGCTGTTCATTTTTGAAAATCAAGTGAGATGTTTTATGCATTTTAATATGCTTAAGTTTTTTTCTTAACTAAGCCAGAGGTGCAGGAAATATTGCTCAGTAGTATGGTTAGTACTTGGCTAACATGCATTTGCTATATTCTTAGTATATGAATACACACACACACACATTCATGCACACACATACATGCACACACACACACACCAGGTGAGCTAAGATTACATCATCTTTCTTCAAAATTCATTGATTTAAATTATTAATTTATTTTACATCTGAAACTTCTATGTATGATAAAATTAGAAAACTTTGTGTGTCTTTTCTCATATGTATGGGATGTATATGAATGTGTAGGCCATAGTTTAATGGTAGGTGATCTTCCTCAACCAGTTCCACCTTAGCTTTTGAGGTAATGTCTCACTTAATCTAGAATTCATGAATTCTGCTAACTGGCCAGCGAGCTGTAAAAGTCCTTATTTCTCTGTCTCTGGGGCTCTAATATTACAGTGTGCTTTGATTTGCCCACACTGTTTTCTCTGAGTGCTCTACATTCGAACTCAGATCTCCATCCTTTTGCTGTAAGTACTCTAAGTACTTTGCTGACTGAGTCATCTCCCCAGCCCCCAAAATACATTTTGATGGTGTTTTGATGCTGCATTCAGATAGCTGGCAGGGGCTCTAAATGAGATAAGTCAGTATTTTAGAGTCACACAGGATTTATGAAACATGCTTTATACATTTTTATTAGTGATCATATATTAAGATGAAACACTAGACTCAATATATGACACTCTTTTGAGAAGAGTTTCTTTCCTTCGAGAGTGATGAAAGAATTAGTAGTACTTTAGAGAATGACAGGAATGAGAAAAGAAGGATTCAGAGTCGCATGGGCAAGCAAATCACTCACAATTAACTCAGGCAGAGCTGAGAACATGAAGTTAGCATTTTAGTGTTTATGGATTCTATCACTGAAATTCAGGACATCCAAATTAGACTGAAATACCAAGTATGTGCAAATTAATTCTCCACCTTCTCAAACAGGTGCACATGAAACATCCAAATAACATCATGTCATAGAACATGGCGTGGTACTCAAACATATTCCCTCATGTATTCATTAAAAGAACAACTATTGGGTCTTTCCTTGGATGAAGGTGTTTTATGTGTGGTGAATGAGTTTTAGATGCTCAAACATGGAAGGCAGGATCCCTAGGCTGTATATTTTAACCGATCCTGGCGGAGATATTCATAATAGTGTAGGAGGAGGAAGACGTGGGGTGGATGGAAGAAGGAAACATTAAGGCAGAGGATATGATAGCTAGTCAAGGAAATGAAGGAAAGGGACTCCAAGAAGAGTGTGTGGTTGTTTGGGCCAGCGAGGATTTGGCAGGTTGGGGGAACAATACAAGACTAGAAGAGGAAAGTGTTTCCAACAGTAAATTACTGAGTACAGAACAGGTTTCAATGTACTCTACATTCCAATCATTCATGGTGTTTGAAGGCCTCAGTCCATAACTAGCCAGAAGAAATAAATCCGTACTACACATTCTTGCCTCCCGGCTTCACCTAGACATCTTGGCCCACCTGTCTTTCAAAAGTAATTCTATGTCTGTGACTGATTTAATTTAGTAAACTACCAAGAAAAAAAAAATTTTCAGTCTTAAGGAATCTAGAACAATATTTAGTGCACGGATCTTGAGTGCCCAAAAGTATTTCAGAAATAATATATTTTTGTCTTTATCAAATATACAATGCCACTGAGAAACAAAATTTTAAATTTTGTTTAAATTTTGTAAAGAAGTTAACTTCTGTGACATATATCCTATGTAATTTTCAATTAATTGTTTTAACATGGACAATGCTGAAGCTAAAAGATAAATATTTCTACAATCCTAATGGTTGTTCTGGGAAAGAACAATTAAATTTCAATTGGTACTGTTATCTTATTGCTATTGCTGCTTTGCTTCTGTAGTTATTAATTCATCTCAACTCAAATTTTTCCAGATTGCCTAATGAGTGTGCTCATCTGTGTACTGTCTTCAATCATCTCATTACAAATTGAAAATTAAACTTCACACAATTCCATGCCATTCTAGCAATTTGAAGACCTACTACAGAATTTCTTTCAAGAAAAAAGTTAAAATTTATGTGAAGTACAACTGTGGTATCCTGCATCGGTGAAAAACAGAGTTTTCCAGTTTAGAGTATCAAGGATTAAGCATGCTTGGCTTTCTTGAAAGATGCATTATCCTTCTAAATTTGGTCATCTAATTAAGAATCCTGTTCATGGGAAATGGCTTCAATGAGCACATGGGAAACAGCTTTTCATGAACACACTTTGATTGGATTCGTTAGATTTGCATAAACTTTATAGTGGGAATGTACTAGTGTCGTGGCTTCTTTTGCTTAGAGAGGAAAGCTAAAAGGAGTCGGAAAGGAGAAATGTGCAAAAGTTTGCGAAGGATGCATAGAAAAGGAGTGGCAGAGTGAGAACAGACCGGAAGGAGCCGGAGCAGCAAAACGCTTTGGCAGTATCAGCAATCCAAGACTAAAAGGCTGAATGCTGAAGAAAAGAGATAGATGATTCACATAGACCAAATGATGTCGATGTTTCTTGTAACAAAGGAGGTGCTCTAACAGTCTTGGTGCCAGAGATCGGTCTGATCATAGAGGCACAGGGAACCTCTTTTGTTTTCTGGAGCATGTAGACCAAGACAAGCTTGCCTACTTTGGCAGGTGGGCTTCTGGGAAGCAGTTCTAACATGGAGTTACCTGGATATCAGCCACTAGTGCTGATTAGGGGCTAAAGAAGGGAAGGAAATTGGAAATGGAGCTCTGGAAGGGTGAGAAAAGCAAGTCCATGCGGTGATGGAAAGAGCTGGGAAATGGAAGCAGACACCTGGAACCAGGCAAGGTTGATCATAGTGGGAGGCAAAGTTGGGCCAAGAGTGAATAGACTGTGAGATGAGGGTCCAGGCAGGCACACGCTCTGGGATCTCAGGCATCACAGATCAGAAACTGTCCTGAATGGCAGTACGCTGAAACAGAAGAGTTGGAATGGAACCCAGGTAGAGTTTAAACAGCAGATAGGATATAAGTCAATTTTGAAGGCTTTTATTTAGATCTAACCTTCCGGATTTGCAGTTCCTGGCTTAGAAGGTGTCTGTCATTCATCCTGGCATTCATCTAGATTATGACAATGTAATAATGAGAACAGAAATAACAAAGACTTGCCCATTTTTAAAGATGGCATTTTAAAAATGAGAGAGAGAGAGAGAGAGAGAGAGAGAGAGAGAGAGAGAGTGCGTGTTATTATGCACATGTGGAAATGGGTACCTGTGGAGGCCAGAAGAAGATATCAGATCTCCTAGAATAGAACTGAATTTGCAGGTAGTTGGTTGTGAGCCACTGGATGGGAATGCTGGGAATTGAAATTTGGTTCTTTGAAGGAACAGTCTTAACAGCTGAGCTATTGCCCCACTCCCAGATCATCCCATTTTATGACATTCTCTTACTCAGAAAATATGTGTGGCATAGGTACAGCAGTCATTTACAAATGACAAAATAGTGACCAAGAAAAATTTGAGTTGTCCAGTTTGTAGCCAAAATAGTTGCAAAGCTTACACGAGAACTTGCTTCTGGCAGTTCAAATACCTTTGTTAGATATTTATCAGTGAGTAAGGAAAGGGATAAGAGGTCTTTTTTATTCCAGGAAGACTTACAGTTCGTGTAAGTGTCCAGATGGATTAACAAATAACCTCCCAAAGTAATAGCATTTCTAAACCAAATTGTTTCAGTACCAAGGAGAGGACTCAGGAGTGGATTCCACTCCCCCACTTAATGAACAAACACCAAAGGGAAGTGCTGTGGTAGGCAGGGAAGACATCCATTTAACAACAGCATATTTCAGGGTATCTTGTTAAGAGTGTTTTGATTTGGTTGAGAGGGAGTGAGAACTAGTATTTGTTAAGGCAGATTTAAAAATCAGGCATAACTGGGTTTGTTTAATATTGCCTCTACTATTAATCAGTGTAATGGGGTGGTTGGTCACTGAACTCGTTCCTTTCCAGTTTGATCGTAGTGGTGTGCTCATTATATAAGAGCTTGTATTTTGGAAGATATTAATGGGGAAAGGGATTTAATTTTCATCCAAGCTATGTAATTGGTTTTTTTTTACTGGCATCCCTCCTTTATAGAAGAAAAAAACTACAACCCAAACACTAAGTAATTTACACAATGTTTAATTTGAACCAAAAAGTCTTCTTGATTTCATAACCCATATTTTTCTCCAGTGACAATAAAGGATGCATTCTGGGCCTCTACTTGAGGTTTTAAAAGGAAGGAGTATGTCTATGTTTCATTTAGTCCACTTCATTTTAATGCTTTGTGGAATTTTTATGAGAAGAAAGAGTCTCAAACAAGTGAAGAGAGCAATAATTGATGTGTATTTGAAGTGGATTTCAAAGGAATTTCAAGCCAACAATAATGGAGAAGATTAGAGTAAGGAACAAGAATCTACACAACATCAAATGGCTGATGCCAGTAGAAGGCGTGGTACTTACAAAGATGTACTAGGTCTATAGATATAAACAAAGTCAGAGAATAAGTCAATATGACATTGAGATAAAATAAGCAGCCAGATTAGTTTGTGTACTATGGGAATTTTGAATTGAAAGAAAATTACTTAAATGTATTAAGAATATTAAGTTGAATTGGAATGATAGAAATTTTGTATGTTAGTTCTTCTTCAGTATTCCCTTAGATGTGCTTATATTTAAATATTATTTTGCATGCTTTTGTTAAGTTTGCTTTTTATAAATTACTCTCTTTTTATGGTGGATACCAAATGAGTAGAAAAGATAAAGATGGAAATTTTAGGACTTGTGAAAGAAGAGGCTCCTCTGTATCTGGGCAGCTATGAGGAACACAGCTTCTTTAGCTTATCAAGCATTGCTGAGGTCATGAATTCTAAGCCATAAATGTAGTCTAGATTGAAATGTGTGGACCAGTGATGAGAGGTTTCACCATAGGCATTGAATGACAATGATATTAATGTAAAATATTAAAACATGAAATATAAAAAATCAATATTGAAATGTAAATAAAATTTGATCATCAATGCAGCATATTTTGTGAATTAATCAATTAATTGGTTTTCATTCTTTTCATGTCTCCCTTCCTTCCTTCCTCTTTCCCTCCCATCTTTTTTTCCTTTCCTCTCACCTTCTCATCTTCCTTCCTTCCTTTGTTTCTCCCATACTTCTCTCCCTCCCTCCATCTCCATTGCTCCCTTTCTTTTTTTATTTCATCTCTGCTCTCTTGCTTTTTTCAGCAGTTATTTGACATATCCATGCCAGGAACTGCTCAACATTTCAGTGAAACAAGCATTAAAAATCAAAAGTCAGAAAATCATCATTGAGGTATAGTCAGTGTGAATGAATGTTAGTGGAATCCAAACTGCTGACAGGCCAAAGCTGAAGAACTCCAGAAACTTTATAAGCTTTATGTAAAGTTACATTAGTGGTCTATTTCATATATATATCATCAGAGGTGGTTTGGTTTTTTGAAAATATATTCTTTTTTTAATATTTATTTATTTATTATGTATACAATATTCTATCTGTGTGTATGCCTGCAAGCCAGAAGAGGGCACCAGACCTCATTACAGGTGGTTGTGAGCCACCATGTGGTTGCTGGGAATTGAACTCAGGACCTTTGGAAGAGCAGGCAGTGCTCTTAACCGCTGAGCCATCTCTCCAGCCCTTGAAAATATATTCTAAGATTTTTCTTCATGCCCGTTTCTTGTCTTTGGTGGCTGGCTTATGTAACTTATTTGCAAAACCTTTCCTAAAGCTTTACACTGGTGTGTGTGTGTGTGTGTGTGTGTGTGTGTGTGTGTGAGAGAGAGAGAGAGAGAGAGAGAGAGAGAGAGAGAGAGAGAGAGAGAGAGAGAATATAACACATGATGTGAATAGTCTGTAATAACATTAATTAACAGGTCTACTGTAGACCAGAGGACAAATCTTCCTCTCAAGCCGATTCCAGAGACCAGTATAAGCCTTATAGGGTAACTAAACTGGTTAAAAACACACCAAAAAGAATGTGTGTTTAAATAATGTCAGATGAGGAAGTGTGTGGAAGGAAATGACTCACAGGGAAGAATTAATTGAACTTGCTTCATTCCAATAATTTGTGGGCATAAAAGGTCATTTATGAATCCTCTGTTCTAGGCAACATTGTAGTCAAGATAAAATGGGTTAGAAATTCTAGAAACATTATCTGTGCCCAAAGAAATACTGAAAACATTGACTTTAGGTAGGAAAGAATTAAAATGTAGCTCAAAGTACAAATTCTGTGAGCTAATTTTAAACTATGTAAGGGTAATGAATGATAAATTGATTATTACAGTTTAGACATCAGATATGATTGACATGTCAGAGTAGGATCTAATAATTCAGGAACATGAGTAATGTCAAGACATTCATTAGAAAGCCCCCACCTGTTACATCTAGTTTTTTGTACATTTATTTTATCTATTTATAGCTAATGCCCAGTTGCTTCATGAACTCTCCTCTACAGGACATTTTGCTTTTTAAATATTAAGACATTATAATGAGGTTGCATAATGGACAGATTTGTCGAAACTTTCCTCATATTTAATTTTGTATTGTACATTCTTGGAAAATTGATCAGATATGCAAGCCAAATAAAGCCTCTAAAGGTCTGCCCATGACATTAACACAGCTCTCTTCTGAGATGTGGCTCCTTCAAGACCTGAGATAGTTTTAATAATCATGGTAACCATGCTATTATTCACAGCTTTTGATAGGTCAGAAGATATGATCAGAGAGAATCCAGACTCTGAAACCCAATATAAGTTTAATGCAAATCTTATTTAAAATTTTATACTAGCTCCATAAAAAATAAAAAGTAATAGAGGAAATTAACATATATTATATTACTAACTTTATATATCCTAAGCATAATTCCAATCTATAATCAAAATAAAAAATTATTACTTGGTTCCTTTCCATTCTTTTGTATGTGTGTGGGGTAAGGACTTTGAGTTTTCAAAAGCCTTACATGTTCATGATTTCAGTGTGTATCAGTCCTAGCAGAAACACAGTGTGTGGTAACCTGGTGCTCAAGGCTTTTGGCAGTTGCATTCACTAGTCCAGTCTAGATTCTTCCCTTCATTGTTTTAAAGAGTTTCAGTGGCTCACTGGTTTACTTTAATGTAAATTCAGGGGAGTTAAAATGTTATTTTAAATCACATGTGATTTTGTCTGTATTTCAGAAGACATCAAAATAGATTTTTAATGGAACAATACTGTGCCCATTTTAAATATATTTTTAAAAAAGTACCAAATATATACATATGTGTATACACTACTAGAGCATTTTTAAGCTTAGATTTGAATCAAAGGACATCATAAATTTCCCTTTCATATGTCTTCCTATGAGAGAAAAATATTCACTTGTGTATAGATTCTTCTACTCTCTTTTTGCCTGCTCTGGGCATTGCAGAAGTTGTGAATAAAGGTTATTCATGCATAAATTAGACATTCTTGCTCTTTGTTCTTTAAGAGGGCTTATCTTATTTTGTCTGTGGCATGCATTATTCCAGACAATACCCCGAAGACTGTAGGTGTGTATATTTTATGGACCTACACTGTTCTAGCTATGTTAAGAGTCATTTAATATATAGTTCCATCTACATGTGACATTTTAGAAATCTCACAAGCTTCACAATGCTGTGGAAGAATTGAGTAAGAAAATTACAAATTTTCGTGTATGCTGTCCACCACTGTGCTCAGTGGCTCAGTGGGCCAAGCTATTTGTTCTGTGTTGGCATGGTAGAGTGTGGGTCCAGATCTCTCTGTATGCTGGACATAGGGCATGCCTCTCTCTTCCTTTAGTTTTATTACAAGTCCCTGGTCATGTTGTCATCTACAGGTTTCACCTTCTCCATTTAGAACAAGTAACTCTCTCAGAAGTTTTTGTCTCTATCTTTGTTTAAATCACAGTGGTATACTCTCCCATTAGAGGGATGGTAGGGAAGTCAGTATTTTATTGTCTCCAAATCCATGCAGGTATCTTCTTCTTGTAAGTAAGGCACTATCACAAAAGGTTTTTTTTTTTTTTTAAAAAAATGGGCAATTTCATTCAGAATGCAAACATTGGTAGCAAACGTACTGCTGCAACCTTAAATGGCTTCTGAAGTTCATTTATATTCATGAGTTCACACTTCTCTCTGCTTCCTGTTCATATCCAAGTGCATGAATCACATGCTGCAATTTTTGTCAATGGAGGGGACAATGTAAAATCTGTCTTCCATTAGTTCCAATTTGCAAGTATTTTTATTTGCCTCGATGCTTTTAGGCAAAAATCGAACTGGATCAAAACCTATGACGTGTCTGAACAAGATGAGGTACAGGCCCACTCAGAAACTTGGTGAAATGGATAAAGTTGAAAGAGCTTGGATAGGACACATTTGAAGCGTAAACACAGTGAAGATATAGAAGCATATCCTTCCCCAGGATGCTCTCTGGATATCTGGTCTTTCAACAAAATACAGACTTTGGAATGAATAGCTGTAGAACAAAAGGTATTCTAGGGAATAATCTGCTACAAAGCTTTAGAGACAATAATGGAGCATACTGCAAAACAATGGAATGTAGCTCCCAGGAACAAAAGACTGGGAAATATTAAGAAAATCCTTTGCTAAATAAAAGACTATTGTCAGCTCTGCAGCAAGACTTCAGTGACAGGGTAACAGATAGGAAATGACAATAATGGTCTCAAAAGATGAGGTACTCATGATCTTCCTGAGGCTCTGCCTCCTTCAGAAAATCCTACCAGCGAGGGCCACCACAACTGGCACTGTGGTGGATGCCTTTAATCCCAGCACTTGGAAGGCAGAATCAGGTGGATCTCTGTGAGTTCTAGGCCAACGTGGTCTACAAAGTGAGTTCCAGGATCACTAGGATTGTTACACAGAGAAACCGTGTCTCAGAAAAAAAAAAAAAAAGAAAGTTCAACCTGAACTAGGAGACTGGAAACTGAATCTTAGAGTTGGCACTGGCACGGAGTATATAAATCCCTTCTTCCTAAGGACAAAGTTCTGAGATCCACGAAAGCCAGAGCTTGATGATGGAGTAATTAACGTATTTTTATGCCTTCATTTTTGTGAAGAGTGTAGAGGATTGGTGGTGTGAAGCAAAGGCTAAAGTAGGATGAAAGCCCTGCAATCCATTTCAGATTCTTTTCCTCCTACTCCTTGCCTAATCCCATCACTCAAGTCGAATCCATTGTCAGGTCCTTTAAGGTCGTTCTGTTTGGTTCTGGGAGTTACTTCATTGATTCACTGAGCAAGGCTTTCTGAATTGCAAAGGCAGTGTGAAAAGCTTCCTACTCTCACCATATCAGACTTTCCCCTGCAGACCAACAGGGGAAATAATCTCTATTCCTGAATGTTTTTACTTCTTCAGTTTCATTGCATGCTGAATGTAGCTGGTCAGGACAGGGCCTTCCTCCTGAAAGTCTGTCTGCTATTTCCTTAGTTCTCAACTGACATTCCTGCACGGTGGTCTTGGTTCTTGTTTTATTTAGCACTCAAATGTAGATTACAGCTCAAAATTTATCCTTCTTTCCCTTTGCTGCCATTATTTGCTCACATTTCTTTGCTTTCTGCTGCTGTGATCCTGGCTTGTTACTCGGGAAGAATTACTGTGGCAGCTTCTAAATGTGTGCTTTACTTCTTTTCCTCTCCCCTCCTTCCCTCTGTGTGGATTCTTCTGAACATAGATCTGATCTCCCCTTCTCTGAATCTGCCCCATAATAGGTATCTTCTCCATGCTGAGTGGCTCTCTTCATGACTGAACAATGGGCTACTCTAGAAATCAAACCCAAGCATACTGATATCCAGTGGAACTAGCATTTTCTAGATCCAACAGACATCTTCTGCCTCATTGAACTAGGTTTCCTCAGAGCTCAAGTCTTAGAAATTGCCAGTTGAGCAGACAGAGCCATGGGGTCTTGACACATTATTTATACTTTGGGGCTGAGGGTAGCCCCAGTCCACTGAATGTTCTTTCTTCCTGAGAGGCATAACAACTGAACAAACCAAGACTTTTTGAAGAAGGGGGATAAGTAATAATGTTTATGAAAATAATAATGTCAGCTATAGGCAAGTTTAATCCATAATTATTAGTTGGAGTTTTAGTTTTATAAATTCTGAAGAATTTTTGGATGTTTTTAATTGATTTCACTTTTCTAATGGTATCATGGATTATAAAAATGCATGCTTAATAAACTTAAACGTTTTCAATATTGCAAATAACAGCTTCATTTTAATAACACTTTTAAGTTAATATGGAGAGACAAAAAGTAAGATTTTGAAAGAAAACTTGCTTGTGATTTTAATATCACCTAAAATTCTGGCCAGCAATCTACGCTCAGCATTGCTCATTACATGGATTCTTTCCCAGTGATTTTTGAGGGAAAACTTTGCCAAGTATTTTAGTTTCAGGACTCAAGTGTTTCCATGATTTCAAATTTCTGTTATAACTATCTTCTGATATTGAACCACAAAATTCTCAAAATGTCTGCCAATTCTGAAATGGGATAGGCACTAGATCAAAAATCTGTAATTTTTGAATGTCCTGAAGCTCTCAGGTGAGCTTACCAAATGAGAATGCTCCCAAGTCTAGGAAGAACACTTTCTGCTAAGTAGGCTCAGGCCTAACACTATGCAAGACCACCCAAGGCCAAGACAAAGGTGGAAGCAGAGAATTGGGGTTAGTTGTTGGGCCCTTGCACAATGGTTACTGCCTAATATGGGATGGGGACCTGGGGAGCGTTCTGATATATTGTTACCAAGAAGCACAGGTGGTCCTGGTGGGAAGCATTAGAGACCACACTCTTTGTGTCATCATGAGAAGGAACCAAAACTAGTTACATGCACAAAAAAATAACTAGAAAAATATCTGTTTCTAGACGAAATAAAAGTAGGGTCAGGGTAAATAGCTTCTATAGCCCTCTTTGGGCATTGCTGTACAGTTATAGACTATAGAGCCAGAGGGTCGGGAAATTTACTTTATGTTCTCATTAATACTCTGGCTAAGAGCTGGAATGTCATTACTCTAAATAGTTTGACAGCTGGCAATGGGACTAACCAAACAAGCAGGCTCTAAGAGTATGTATGATCTAGGGTCTGAAGGATTAAAAGGGCTGGGTAGATTGATTTCGTACCAAAGAGTCAGTAATTCTGATTTCATAGTATTTTTTCCATGAATGTTCAAATAATGGGAATGTGAATCAGAACTTAGCAAGATGGAGAAGTGGGGGAACATCTTAGAAACTTTGTCAACTTGGAAGAGGCAGTGAGCTTCAAACTCACATATTTTTTTCAACAGTTAAATAAATAGAAAGTCCTTCACGTTTGTTCCATGGGCTTCTCCTATGCTGTTCAACATGCACAAGCAAACATTTAGTCAGTATCTTCTTTGAGAAATAGTATTACTTTATATATTTTTTGAAAAAAATTGCTCTTTTATATTTATTTTTGAGAATTTCTACATAAGTACCATACATAATAATTTCTATTACATCTCCCTCTTTAACCTCTCAGATTCATATCCTCTTCTGATTTATTATTGTTACATATGTAAACACATTTATGTATATATAAATGCTACCTGCTGATTCCATTTAGTATTGATCATATATATAATATATGATATATATAATAGTGACCACTTGGGGTTAAATAAACTGTCAGTGGACTCATTCCTTGAGAAGATTGATTCTCCTTTTGATCAGTCATTAATTACCTGTAGCTCTTTATCTATGGATAGGGCCTTGTTAGATTTCTCCCTTCCTACTAAAATGTTGTGTCATTCACCTCCCTCAAACAGTATTTTAAAAGGTATTTCAGAATAGCAGGTTGATTCTCAAAAGATGATTCCATAGTCTAAGAATAGATTATAGACACTGGCATTGCTAGCACTCTTGCCTCTTGCCAGGCAATAGAGGGTCTGCCTTCTCCTCTTTGAATAACTGTAATTATAATAAATGTTTTAATTATAAGAGCACATTTGGATACATTAATTAAAATTTTAATGACAAGTCCCAATGCTTGTGGTTTATGCGAAATACATAAGTAGAAGAAACTATATCTATGAGTTCAGAAGTTTAAGGTTTTCACTTTTCTATATAAAACAAAATAATGGAATATTATAATGGCAAGTTGGGCAGTGAGTGATAAAGTTAGTTTGTGTAGCATCAGTTTCTTTAACCACATTTCTACAGAAATCCATATGAAAAGTGTTGTTAAAACCAGAGCCAGACTGTCTTCATTTGACTCCCAGGTCTGCCATTTTTACGAGATCTGAGGCCTTGGGGAAAATCACTCTTCCTACCCTAGTTCCTTTACCTGCAAAACGAAGTAATCCCTTGGAGGATTTGGGGAGGATCAACTCACAGTGATACATGTCAGATGGTAGAACAGTATTTGTGGTTTTGCTCATGGTAAATTGCTATGCTACTTTTGAAAATGACAATGAAAGATTTTACATATATATATATATATATGAATTTATTGGGTGAATGTGTATATATAATAAGCTGAAATTAAATTAGGAATTTGGACTAATGATTTTTTAAATGTATTTACCAATATAAAATAGGAGCCTTTAAATGGGCTTGCTTTAAAAATTCAATTACTTTAGAGTTGTTAGAACATTACAACTTGAATTTTAATGATGCCTCTTCCTAATACTCCGTGAGCAGTAATTGGGAATATTGCCCTTGTGCCAATTGCAAACGAGGCCAGGCTGACAAATGATTTCATGTTCCAAGATTTGTCTCATCCATTTATTTTTGGGTTTCAATCATGCTTTTCTTTATGCATACTCATCAAGCATTTTTAATAGCTCAATGCAGTGTAAGGATTTCCTATGTAATCATCATTTAGTATCCCATAAAAGCATTTTAAAAATAAAGCCTTTCAAATGACTAGTCTTTCATTTTTTTTCCAATAAAAACCAGTGGCCTTAAAGACATTTGTTCTGGCAGTTGATTTAAAGATGGGAGAGATTAAAGCCAACAATACAGAAGAATATAACCTACAGGAAACCAACCAAATGCTGAATTTAAAATCACAAGGAATAATGTTTCTACTTTCCCAGGCGGGCCTGCCACCTCCAAAACTAGTTTTCATGAAAAGGACAGTTCTGTTCAGATGATTATGGTGTAGTCTATTGAATACATAAACCTTTAATGTAGCAGTGGGCAATACAAGGTCACTAAACTTCCAACCCCAGAGTGCAATCGAAATCAATGTTTTATTACAGAAACAAAACTAAAAGAAAACTGGACTGTACAGGAACATCAGATAAAAGAAAGAGCAGTGGAATCGTTGTCTACTACCAGAGAGTGGGGGAGATCCTCCATTCTAGGTCCATGGCAATTCTCCTTTGATACGGCTGTCAGTAGACACCTCACAGCCAGATGGGGAGAAGTTTATCTTTTTTGTACTATAAGAAAACAAGTAATTACTTATATTACCCTTTGTAATCTGTAGGTCTTGAAAGAAAGGTAAATCCCAATGTCTTACTTTGGCTACTTTCTGTTGCACACAAATCTCAGAATTCTACTTGAGTAGCTTTTAAAATTATATCTCAATCTTATAGTAATAATTATTTGCTTCTCTGTTAAACTTCTGTCTTTCCTTTTTCTAAAAACTTGTTCCCCAGTATGTTGTGTTGAGACTTTTCTTTTAAGAAATTGTGCCCAGGATTTGGACTGTAGCTCAGTGGATAGAATGCTTGCCTCTCATTCAAGAATTGGATTTGATCTCTAGTACAGCATAAACAAGACATGGTAGCACATGCCTGTAATCCTGGCACTTAGCATGTAGATTCAGGAGGATCAGAAGTTCAAGCTCATCCTTGACTGCACAGTAAGTTTGAGGTCAGCCTGGGCTTCATGGGACACTGGCTGTCCTGCTGACTCCAAAGATCCACCTGTCTCTATCTCCTGTGCTGGTGTTACAGATGCTCACAGCCACTCCAGCCTTTTATGTAGATGATAGGGATCTGAACCCAAGTCTTCATGCTTGAATGGAAAATACTTGACTCATTGAGCCATCTCCCCAGCCTCTGAATGTGCTTAGCTTTATAACCCATTGTTAAGCAAACTATGTGTCTTTATATAGGTCTTCATATTGTCCTTTATAGGGATTGAAAGATGATTAGTGTAAGCATTTCCACATTACCAAAGTGTTCAACTATCCTGTCAAGTGTCACAGGCTCTCTTACTCTATTACTCCCTTACTTCAAGCACTGCTATCACAGATGTGTGTTTGACAGAATTTTATCACTGCTATAGAGTGACAACTATAATTTGCAAAGTGAATTATGTGGCTTCTCATCTAATAAGAATTTTATAAAAACTAATTACTCATTTAATTATAAAGTCAAACCCATAATGACATCATCATTCTGTTTATCTTCATTTTGCAGAGGAAGATACACATAGGTGAAGAGCATGCATACAACTTTCCTTAGTCATTTGGCTAGAAAAGGCCAAAAACTAGTGGTGGCCATGCTGCTTGCTCTAGTGCTGTGCTGTTTGGGAGAGATGAACATCCCTTCTAAGAACTTGGAACAGTGCTTTCATGTCTCATAGTCTCAGATCTGTAAACTATGTAGGGGTGCTAACCACATTCCTTAGATGGGGTTGGAGAAATGGATTCCTTTTTGCAAAGAGTATTCCAGAAAGGTAGACAAGATTCCTTTTGGTGCAAGGTTTGCCGCTTGCATTCCCACTTCTCAGTCTTCACTGATGCTCAATCTCATGACTTCTGTATTCGTTCTCCAATACTGTCTGCACATGTGATGTATGTGGTAGTTTGAATGTAATTACCCCCATAAGCTCATAGGGAGTCACTATTAGGAGGTGTGACTTTGTTAGAGTAGGTATGGCTTTGTTGGAGGAAAAGTGTCACTGTGGAGGAGGACCTTGAAGTCTCATGTATGTTCAAGCCACACTGAATGTCTGAGATTACTTCCTGTTGCCTTTGAGTCAAGATGTAAGGAGTCCCAGCTCCCTCTCTAGTACCATGTCTGCCTGCACACAGCCATGTAACACCATGATAATGGAATAAAACGTTTGAAAATTCAGGTCACCCCCATTAGATTCTAAGAGTTGTTGTGGTCATGGTCTCTCTTAATAGCAACTGAAACCCTAAGACGTGATTATATGCTAAGCACGTTCTATGAGACAATGATGGCCTCCTCCACACTAAATGGAGTGAGCATTGTAGCAGATGTGCGGGAACCTGGTATGGGCCACTGAGGACCTAAGTTTGCCTTGTTAGCTTGCTTGATCTTGCCTCTCAATTCAGTTGTCTGGACTATGGGCCTAGGGAGATGCTCAGTCGGTAAAGTATTTGTTGTGTGAGCGTGTGAACCTGGGTTTGAGTCATAGAATCCACATTTAAAAATAAGGCTGTGTATGCTGTTACACACCTGTTGTCTCAGCACCAGGGAGTTCCCTGAGCTCACTGGTCATCCAGCCTAGCTTACTAGACCAGTGACAAGCCAGTGAGAAGCTCTTTCTCAACCAGAATCTAGAACATGCCTAAAGAATGATATTTAACGCTGTGCTCTGGCTTCTACAGGGACACATCTTGCACGTATGCACATGCACACATTCACACACACATGTGCAAATCTGAAAAGTGTAAGTGTTAAATTTCTATTAATTTTAGCACTTATTTAAATTCTCTATACAAATGTATCCTTAATTATAAAGCTTGGAAATACCAGGTGCAGCACAAGGGCATAATCATTATTTGTTTATATAAAATCTAAAATTCCCTTTTGAAATATCCCTGATAAGTTTACAAATGCAACTGAGAGATTCAGACAATCTGCACTGTCTAGGGTGCCTGTCTAGATTACTAGACCCGAACTCCATAGTCTGCATGCTGGAACTGTGCATGGACAATTTTCTATACACACATACACACTACATAGCCCAGACATCACCTTGAGTACAACTGTCCACTGAGCTGTCCAAATGGATTGGAGCCTTTCCAAAGGTTTTACAGCTAAGTTTTGAGCTGGCAAGTCTATGGTACCCAGTGGATCTGTAACAACTTCCTGTTTTTGGGACTAGTCCATTATCATCATGGCAGGAAGCATGACAGCATGTATGCATGGTGCTGAAGAGCAGCTGCGAGTTCTCCATCTAGATGGGCAAGTAGCAGAAACAGAAAGTGACATTGGGCTTACTTTGAGCTTCTGAAATCCCAAAGCCCACTGCCAGCGACACACTTCTTCCAACAAGGCCACATCTACTTCAACAAAGCAACATCTCCTAATAGTGCCACTCTATGAACTTATGAAGGCCACTTTCATTCAAAACTCCACAGTCAACTCCCTGGTCCTGTAGGCTTATAGTCAAATAATAATGCAAAACTGCATTCAGTCCTACTTCAAAAATCCCCATCTATATTCTTTCACAGTCTCCATGCTGTTTAAAAGTCCAAAGTTCAAAGTTTCTCCTGAGACTTGGTGCAATCTCTTAATTGCAATGCTCTGTAAAATCAAAATGAAAAGAAGATCACAGACATTCAAAATAAAATGGCATAGAATATACATTACCATTCCAAAAGGAGCATAGTGAGGAAATGTCAGACTAAATCAGGATTGAAAATTAGCTGGGCAAACCCCATACACTTCTCTTCCATGTCTGATGTTAAAACACTCCTCATATCTCCAACTCCTTTCATCTTTGTTGCCTTCAAAACTCTTTAACTCTCTTGGACTGGTCCCACACCTAGTAAACAACTTTGCTTAGCAGGTCACCCATGGCTCTGGTATCTCCAATGTCTTGGGGTCCCTAAGAATATCCATCCTTCATCCTCACTGCATCCTCACTTCATGCAATGACCTCTCTGGACCTCTAGGCAGGGACACCTCTGCCACACACCTAGACTCAGTGGCTTTCCTTGGTGGTAGAAGAAGATTCTATAATCCTTTCTTGTTTTCTTTACTCTAAAACCAGAAACCATGTGGCCAAAGCTGCCATGTTATTCTGCTTGTAGGGGTTGGAACTTGAGCCCCTCGTTCAACTACATTTTCACCAGTTTTCAGTTTATGATGGCTTCTGTTACAGCTGAAGTTTGACTATCTTGAAACTGGATCTGTAGATTAGGCTGGTCTCCAAACTTAGAGATCTGCCAGCCTCTGCCTCCCAAGTGTTTGAATTAAAGGCATGCACTACAAGACCACATCTAAACTTTTCTTTAATTCCTTTTTGCAAGTTAGCTGTGTAGGATCTTGTGTAGCTATTGGCCATTCAGCTTTTTATTAAACCAATCACAATGATACATCTTCACACAGTATAAAGGAATATTCTGCAACAGTCCTCAAATCCTCATAAAAGCCATATGCAGAAGACAAGAAGTGATTTCCCTGAAAAGGGACTCTACAGAAGGAATTAGGAAGGGTGGGATGCTCCTTGAGTTTGTATTAGAAAACTGGAGTGTATCAAGTGAGATCAGAATGTCTCTGTATTCAGTTCTCTTACAGCTATCTCCAGAGTTGGGAGCATCCCTTTGAACTTTGATGCAGATCTGGGCTAGGACAGTAGCCCTGTGTTTCAGGCCTGTTTGATTCTTCTATTTCTCTTGTAATAGTTTTTTGTCTATTAATGAGTACATTGAGCTGGATTTCATTCATCCATATGGCATTCACATTTACTGTCAGTCACTGTGCTTAAAAAAGTAGAGGTATAAGCACTGTACAATCCCTGACTGAGAGAAGCTTTCAACTGAGTACAGTAGACAGATGTTACTGACAATTAAAAAATATGGAATTACAATAATAAATGTATGAAATACCATTGAAATGCAAGAAGGAAGGATAGGTTGCAGCAAGCATAGAATAAATTTGTAATAGAGCAAGTGATATTTAAATCTTGTCTCAATTCCCTGCATATCAGATCATATTAACCCATGGACAAGTATAAAAGCATGCATGCATACAAATACCTGGTATGTTATGGGATAAAATTGTTTGTTTGTGACTATAACATAGCATGTCCCAAGGCTTTTAAGGATCACAGAAGCTGAGAAAGATAGGTTAAATTCAGTTGTAAAAGGACTCTTATAACAATTCCTGTTAATCTATACACTGAAATTTTAAATGGGAAATTTGGATTGCACAAAATTTGGTTTCAGTTGCGCAATCTGGCAGTAAACAGTTTGAAAAGCAGAGCTAAGTCTCAAGCACTCCATAAGGCAGACAAGAAATGACAAGGGACCAGATTTTAACATTGAAGCCGTAAGAGAAATAGATATTTGAAATAGAATTAAGGTATATTTTAATCATGATTTAGAAACTGATAGCAGTTTGATTAGGAAGAATAAAATTAGTGATCTCTTACACAATATGCTGACTATAGCAAATAATAATAATAAATGTATTATACACTCAGAAATTTCTAAGAATGTGCAGTTACCACAAAGAAGACATGTGAAATAGTAATTCAATAATCTATTGTTATTCAAAAACATGCATAGTTTAAGACATATTGTACATATTAATCTTAATATATACAACTTTTATTAAGTAAAACAACATAGTTAAAAGCTTCCAATGAAGAGAAGCATGTTAGAGAAACGGGGCCACTGTGATAGGTGAGAGTTTCAGTTTGGGCGTACTAGTGGAGGGTAATTTTGTTCACATGGAAGAGCAGGAGGCTCAGAACGAGACCCATGGATCTACTGTGAATGTGAGAGCCTTGGGGGTCTCGGGAGATAGACCTGAGCTTCTTAAGTTATTCCACTTTAATCGGAGCCCTGCATCTAGAGTTCAGAGGAAAGATAAATGCTTAGGATTCAGTAGAGGAGCAAAGGTTGCAAAAGCCTTACATTATATATAATTCACTGAAGAAAGCTTCTGAGAGGAAAAAACAAAGAATTAAACTAAAATAGTGCGAAACACAGACTGGGGGGTCCACAATTTACAGACCACATATTTGAATTCAAATTCAAGATAGAAAAAGAAATGGATACATTAGAATCAATGCAACCTGATATTAAATCAATCAAAGCGAGAGAGCAAAGAAGGTGTGTGTGTGTGTGTGTGTGTGTGTGTGTGTGTGTGTGTATGTATGTAAGACTGAAGCCAAAGCTATTGACATTAATACTATTATTGTTGTTTTTAATGGTATTACTGATTATGATAATGGTTAACATTTATAATAAGTGTCTGTGTCTCTGTCTTTAAGGCCAGCCCCATCTGCCATATCCTTTGCTGAATTCAAGGTGAAAGCCACCATGAGAAAGGCTTCTTCCTCTCCCCTCCTATCACTGTCTTTCTGGTTGGATTTGCTTGTAAATTCTCCAGACTTTGAAGTCACAGCCTTTCTTTCATGTGTAATCAGCTTCACACCCTGTCTTTCTTTCATCTTATAATAGTTTATGTTTCTCAGATGCAGGTGAAAATGAGACAAGGTAAGATATACAGAGGTTTCTTAGGAGAAATATCTGTAAAAGATAAGGGTTGGGATTTAATCTGGAAAAGGTGGGCAGAACCTTCAGACTGATGGGAGTCAACCTCACTTCAGGAGAAGAGGAAGAAAAATTGGGTCACCAAGACCACTGACTGTAGAACAGGAAAATAATAATGTATTCAAGATCATGGGAAGTCTTTTTAGACAATTACCATTTGAAGGTAGACCATAGTGTCTCACCATTAATCACTCATTGCTTTGGAAGAATCTAGGAAGAGTGGAATCAATATTTACACAGAGATGAGCACCAAATAGCTGAGGTCATCTGTCCACGGTCGTCAAAGGTACTGTCAGTGACTCATGACACTTTTTCCTGAGTGTTCTACTGCACATATTTTCTAGATCATGCAGAAAAACTCAGTATGTGGAGTCCCACACCATTGTCAATTATTTTACTTGTGACCAAATTGTATTCCAATCCCTTCCTTGATTACCAGTGTATTGTTATGTTTTTAACACAGAAGATTATTTTCCTAAACACAGCCATATTCTGCAGCAGTTCTGAGTGGGTTTGTTTTTGCATGTGAGTGCAGTACCTGCAGAGGCCAGGAAAGGATATCAGATCCTCTGGAGCTGGATTGTTATGAGCTGTGTCACATAGATGATGGACTGAACTTGAATCTTCTGAAAGAGCTGTACATGTTCTTAATTTCTGAGCCATCCCTCTAGTCCCTTAGTTGATATTTTGGGATGTTTCTTGGAACTTATCTCTCGTGTTCAAGATAAGGCTCTTATAGATTGTTAGAGCAACCATAGAATGTGTGTCTGGCTTTCAGAAAGATGAAATCAAATTAAGTCTTCATAGAGCAGACATGATAGAAGACGGCATGTGACTCCATAGAAAGAGGAAGCGCGACATTGCGAGCTATTATGTGTGCGCCTATTCTCTAACCACACCCATGCCAATTAGGTTTTGATATAACCCTCTAGCCTGAGACCTATTTCTGTATGTTTAATCTACTTTGACTTTGGGTTCCTTATCACAGCAGTCAAATGACATTGACTAATGTCTGCAATCCGTAAGTAGGAAACTCAGAAATATGAAATGGGCTGCAGGGCAAACAAGCAAAGACCGTGTTCTGGAGCTACGTAGAAGAGGAGCCCTAGGACAAGTCGCTCAAAGAAAGCAGGTTTTCGTCTGGCAGCCATTAGTAACCAAGAGTTACTAAGATCTGGTTTCAGGAAGCAGAGTATTAGATAGACATCCTCATAGCAACTAGGAAGAAGTTGGTATCTTCAGTCAAGTGAGAGGCAACACATAGACCAGGATATTTGAACGGACTGGAGATACGGTGTTCTGAGGATAAGATTCATTCATGTATCCAGTAAACATCACTGGCTATTCACGATCTCTTAAGTGGTTCTGTATTTCACAGCCTAAGAGGGGGCTCTGGGTCATGTGTGGCAATGTCAGTGTGGAAGTGTGGCAACTGCTGTGCCACAGAGAAGGAGGGCAGCAATTGTCTAGGGAAGTGAGAAGTCATGAAGTGTGTAGATGGCACAATGCTCGATTATGAAACAGTTTGTGGAAAAACAGTGCAAATTAATTTTTTCCCCAGAAAGTATCACAGTGGCTGTTCCTTTTGAGAAGCAGTCAACAAGACAGCATGATCTGAGGGATTTATTCAGAAAGGGAGCTTAGGAAATACCAAATACATAGCTTGCCCCTTTCATGTCTCCTAAGGCCCAGGTGACAGGTGAAGTAGCCATGAAAAATAGTTTTGTGTCCTCTTCAGCCAGAAGAACTGTTTGAACACACAGTTTCTCAACTTCCCCAAGGCCAAAGTTAAAATGCAAGTTGGAAGTTTTATTTTTTTTGACACAATCCAACCTTACCAGACAGAGAAGACTAGACTTAAACATAGCTCAGATCAGTTTGTTCTAGTTTAACCTTGAACTCTTACTGTCTTGGGTTTAAAAAAAAAAAGATACAGTAACAAAAGGAAACAAAGGAAGAAAGAAGGGAAAAATACCGAAGCTGCTTCTCACATTGTGGTGGAAGACAGCCAAACATCTAACCTTCTGTGGTTCCTCCTTTCTACATTTCATTACTATCTTGAATATCTTATTATCGTAGACATTGTTTTTATAGTGCCTCCAAAACATTTCTTTGATGTTTTAGTTAGTTTTCTGTTACTATAACAAAATACCTGAGACAAGATGTTACTGGAGTTTTCAGAGTCAAGCCTGGGCCTTGGCAGCTCTAACAACCTAGGCTTGGCCATCCATCCTCAATGACTCAATTATACAGAGATGTAATCATGAAAAACAAAAAGAGGCTTATTCAGTGTGGCCACATTTAGAAAGAAGCAAAGAAAGAGACACATTGACCCTTCATGTCCATCTTTGGGAACCTAACATGAAGTTTAGATTTCTTATTCTTTTAATTTCTTTTTACAATTTATTTTTATTTGTTTGTGTGTATGTATACACACACGTGGCTGTGTGTTTGTACTGGTGTATGTGTATGTGTGAGTGTATATTACATGTGTGTGGGTGCTCATGGAAGCCAATCAAAGGAATTGAATTCCCTGGTGTTGGTGTTCCAGGTAGTTGCTAGCCACCCAATGTGGTTACTGGGAACCAAACTCAAGTTCTCTGGAGAATAGTTAAGTGTTTTTATCTGCTAAGCCATTCCTCTAGCTTAAAAGTTTAGGTTTAAATAGAGAGCAATAGATATGCACAACAGCAGTTATCCATTATTGGTGTGTGGTCTTACCCATCAACTTCTCAGGACTCTGCACAATCTCTTTCCTGGAGCCAAGTCTCTTCAGTGGCTTGGGAAAGTTAGGTTTATTTGGAAGAGTTTTGTCATTTGTCTGATAACCAAACGGGGGGCATACAGTTCTTGGGGGAATGAGTTTCCAATGTAAGAATTCTGGGGGACACAACTAAACTATAGCATATAGGGAATGTCAGGGACTCCTTAGAGGAACATTTTGTTTTGTTTTGTTGTTTTGTTCTTTCTTTCTTTCTTTCTTTCTTTCTTTCTTTCTTTCTTTCTTTCTTTCTTTCTTTCTTTCTTTCTTTCTTTCTTCCTTTCTTTCTCTTTTTCTTTCTTTCTTTCTTCTCCGCTCATATGTTGCTTTCCAACCACAGTTTCCTCTCCTTCCTCTCCTCCCTGCTTCTCTCCCTACCCCCACTTTCCCCCAGATTCACTCCTCCTCTGTTTCCATTCAGAAAAGGAGGCCTCCTAGGGATATCGACCAAATATGGCATAACAAGTTGCAATAAGACTAGGCCCAAACCCTTATATCAATGCTGGGTGAGGCAACCCAATAGGAGGAAAAGGGTCTCAAAAGCAGGCAAAATAGCCAGAGACATCCCCTAGTCTCACTGTTAGGAGTCCCACAAGAACACCAAGCTACACAACTGTAACATATATGCAGAGGACCTAAGTCAGTCCCATGCAGGCTCCCTGACTGTTGGTTAAGTCTCTGTGAGCCCCTATGAGTGCAGGTTAATTGATTGTTTATTTAGTTCCATCCATTTGCCTACAAATTTCAAGATGTCATTTTTTTAACAGCTAAGTAATACTAAATTGTGTAAAAATGTACCACATTTTCTTTATCCATTCTTTGGTTCAGGTACATCTAGGTTGTTTTCAGTTTCTGGTTATTACAAATAAAGCTACAATGAACATAGTTGAGCACATGTCCTTGTGGTAAGATGGAGTAACATACCCAGGGATGGAATAGCTAAATCTTGAGGTAGATTGATTCCCAATTATCTGAGAAACTACCATATTGATTTCCATTGTGGCTATACAAGTTTTGCACTTCCACCAGCAATGGAGGAGTGTTTTTCTTGCTGCACAACCTTACCAGCATGAACTATCATTTAGATTTTTTTACCTTAGCCATTTTGACAGGTGTAAAATGGAATCTCAAAGTCATTTTTATTTGTGTTTCCCTGATGGCTAAGGATGTTGGAACATTTCCTTAAGGTTTTTTTTTTTTTGTCATTTGAGATTCTTCCATTTAGAATTATCTGGTTAAGTCTGTATCCCACTATTTAATTGGATTATTTGGTTTGTTTATGCCTAGTTTCCTGAATTCTTTATATACTTTGGATATTAAGCCTCTATCAGATGTGGAGTTGGGGAGAATCTTTTCTCATTCTCTGGGCTAACTTTTTGTCCTATCGACAGTGTCCTTTGCCTTACAGAATCTTTTCAGTTTCATGAAGTCCCATTTATTGATTGTCGATCTTGGTACCTGTGCTATTGGTTTTCTGTTCAGGAAGTTGTTCACTCTGCTAATGTGTTCAAGGCTGTTATCCACATTCTTTTCTGTCAGGTTTGGTGTATCTGGTTTTATGTTGAGGTCTTTGATCCACCTGGACTTGAATTTTGTGTAGAGTGATAGATATGTATCTATTTGCATTCTTTTACATGACAACATCCAGTTAGACTAGCACCATTTAACAAAGATGATTTTCCCCATATCTATGGCTTATTTATCAAAAATCAAGTGTTCAATATGAGTGTGGATTTATTTCTCGGTCTTTGATTTGATTCCATTGAACAATCTGTCTACTTTTATTTTAGTACTATAGTTTTGTAATATAGCTTGAAATTAGGCAAGTGATACCTCTGGAAGTTCTGACATTGTCAAGGGTTGTTTTTTGCTATCTTGTTTTGTTTTTGTGTTTTATATGAAGTTGAATATTGTTCTTTCAAGATCTGTAAGAATTGTGCTGGAATATTAATGGGGATTGCTTTGAATCTGTAGATAGCTTTTGGTAAGATGGCCATTTTCATTATGTTAATCTTACTGATCCATGAGTTTGGAAGATCTTTCTATATTTTGTTATCTTCCTCAATTTGTTTCTTCAAAGGGTTGAAGTTATTGTCATCCAGGTCTTTCACTGCTTGGTTAGAGTTACCCCAAGATATTTCATATTATTTGTGGATATAGTGAAGGGTGTTGTTTCTCTGATTCTTTTCTCAGTCTATTTGCTAGTTTGTCATTTGTATAGAGAATGGCTACTAAGTCTTCCTTCCTTCCTTTCTCTTTCTTTCTTTCTTTCTTTCTTTCTTTCTTTCTTTCTTTCTTTCTTTCTTTCTTTCTTTCTTCCCTTCTTTCTTTTGTTAACCATGTATCCAACAACTTTCCTGAAGGTGTTTATCAGTGGTAGGCGTTCCTTGGTAGAATATTTGGGATCGCTTATATATGCCATAATATCATCTACAAATAGTGATACTTTGACTTCTTTCTTTCCAATTTGTATCCCGTACCCCCCTGTAGTTGTCTTATTCCTCTAGCTAGAACATCAAATACTGTATTGAACAGATATGGAAAGAATGGATAGCCTTGTCTTGTTTCTGATTTTAACTGAATTGCTTTGAGTTTTTTTTCCATTTAATTTTATGCTTGCTATAAGATTATTGCAAATTATCTTTATTATGCTTAGGTATATCCCTTATATTCCTGATCTCCCCAATAATTTTATCATCAAGTGGGTGTTATATTTTGCCAAAGGCTTTTCAGCATCTAATGAGATGATCATATGTATTTTTTTCTTTCAATTTGTTTATAAAGTAGATTACATTGACAGATTTTTGTGTGTTGAACCATCCCTACATCTCCAGATAAATCCTACTTGATCATTGTGGATGATCTTGTTGATTTGTTCTTGAAATATGGTTTGGGAGTATTTTGTTGAATATTTTTGCATCAATGTTCATAAGAGAAATTTATCTGCACTTCTTCTTTGTTGCATCTTTGTGTAGTTTGGGTATCAGGATGACTGGGTGACTGTCTCATTCTCATCCTATTTTGTTCCTTCTGTTTTTATTTTGTGTAATAATTTGAGGAGTATTTGTATTAACTCTTCTTTGAAAATCTGCTCTAAAACCATTGGGTCCTGGGCTGGTTTTGTTGGAAGACTTTTAATGATAATTCTATTTCCTTAGGTGTAGGTATATTTAAACTATTTATCTGATCTTGATTTATCTTTGGTAAGTGATATATATCAAGAAAATTCTCTATTTCTGTACTTAGATTTACCAATTTTTGTGGAGTCCAGAGTTTTAATATATAACCTAATGATTCTTTGGATTTCCTTGGTATCTGTTGTTATATATCCCTTTTCATTTCCTTATTTTGTTAATTTGAATTTTCTCTCTGTCTTTTAGTCAGTTTGGATAAGGGTTTGTCTCTTTTGTTGATTTTCTCAAAAAGTCAACTCTTTTGTTTCATTTATCTTTGTATTGTTCTCTTTGTTTCTATTTTATTGATTTCAGTCCTCAGTTATTTCCTGCTCTCTACTCCTCTTGAGTGTGTTTGCTTCTTTTAGTTCTAGAGCTTTCACAACTAAGATGTTAAGTTGCTAGTATGAGATCTCTCCAATATCTTTATGTGGGCACTTGGTACTATGAATTTTTCTCTTTAGCACTGCTTTCCTAGTGTCCCATAAGTCTCGTACTTTGTCTATTCATTTTCATTGAATTCTAGTAAGTCTTTAAGTTCTTTATTTCTGCCTTAACCCAGTAGTCATTTAGTAAAGAGTTGTTCTGTTTCCATGTTGTTGTTGAAATTCAGCTCTAATATTGTGGTGCTCCAAAGAGGTATAAGGGATTATTTCAGTTTTCTTCTATCTGTTGATATTTGCTTTGTGATTGACTATGTGGTCAATTTTTGAGAAAGTCCTGTGAGGTGCTGAGAAGAAAGTATGATCTTTTATGTTTCAGTGAAATGTTCTGTAGATATGTTAGGCCCTTTTGCTTCAAAATGTTTGTTAGGACCATTATTTCTCTGTTCAGATTTTGTCTGAATGATCTATCCTTTGTGAGAGTTGGGTATTGATGTCTCCCACTATTAATTTGTGAGAGTGATGTGTGATTTAAGCTTTAGGAATTTTTTTAAATAGATAGTGTCCTTGAATTTGGGACATGGATGTTAAGAATTGAAATATAATCTTGGAGGATTTATTCTTTGATAAGCATGAAGTGTCCTTTCCCATTTCTTTTGGTTAATTTGGTTTGAAGAATATTTTGTTGGATATTGGAATTTCCACAGCAGCTTGCTTCTTAAGTTCATTTTTTGGGGGGAAAATCTTTTTCTCCTCTATACTCTGAAGTAATGTCGATCTTTGATGCTAAAATGTGTTTCTTGTATGAAACAGGATGGATTCTGTTTTCTGAAGATATTAAGTCTGCACAAATCAATAACCAAATCAGCTCAATAGGAACAGGTATTTTTAATGAATGAAAAAAGGGGGGAAACTCACGCTACTCACTCCGAAGTCTTATCCGTCCGGTGGACACCGCAAGGAGAGAGAGCATACCTGTGTTCTCACAATTTTCTACCTGGAGTCCAAGTGGCCACACCCCAACTTGATGAGATTGGTTAATGGCTTTTCCCCTATCATCTCCCCCTTTTGTCTAAACAAGATCAATCCAAACGCAACACAGCTATATACAATAGGAATAGACACCAAATACAAAATTATAAACAATAAACAATATTGAGCAAGGAATGCATAACAAAAGTTTTAATAAACATTCTATTTTAAGGAGTTTAACTATTGTATTGAAATTAAGCTTGGCTAAACTGTGAGGAAGGTAACTATAATTATTTAATCTTTAACTTTATCGAAGATCTGAGAAGGGAAACAATATTACTTGAGTGGACAGGAAGTGTAATCGGGAAACTTTCAAAATGTGCAGCAAATGACAGACAACTGACTACCTGGGCAATCACCCAAAGTCTCATTTGTAATGTTGAAGCGACCAACTTTGGCTAAGGCCTAAAGTAACTGACATACCATTTTTAAAGGCAAGAAACTTTTTAAAACTATCTTACCCTGTCTTGGCAGGATATGACAGTTCTGTTTTATCCATTTATGGATATTTTGTATCTCTGTCAGTAGTTGAGGTATGGGCATTTCTTTACCTAGAGGCCAGTTTTGCCAAGAAGAAAGGCTCCAGGTGGAGTGTCTCTGGTGTTCAACATTCTCTCGGGAATAGATTGGTGTTGCCAGGAGCGATTGTGTCTCATTGCCGTGAAACTACAAAACTCTAAATTAGATT